>JAGDQP010000877.1:96330-139489 GCA_022664845.1 Lepisma saccharinum
CCCACCACCCTTATAGCTTGAGGATCATGAACCTTGCCACCTCGCGCCAAGTTCCTTTGTTCCTGTTACATGCTGTCACCAAGGAACTTGGCTCATCCGTCTCCCATTTCACACCTTTTTAGGGCTAAAGAACTTGGCTCCACTTTTTGCACCTCTGGTGTTTTTGTTCGGATATATATATATAAAACACTCTTTCCATTGAATCAGTTAACCTCGAGAGAAGAAATATAGTTGCGAGAAATTATTTCTGAACTAGGAATTGGAAACACTATCCACATCGACAAGGGTGCGGGAATTTTACACGCGGGAAACTTTGTGTGTATGCTATCTAGTCCACTTCGCTAAGTTCGGTTGCCCAAAATTTGCTACATATAGAGACAAGAAGACAACGATCCTTATGGAGACAACGATCTTCCTTGTACCCTCTTGTACTCCTCCACCCGCTGAGAAGCCTAAAAGCTCACTTTTACCCTCATCGTTCTCGGTTGTCAACCTGAAGAAATCAGAAGGCAAACGAGCTGGTGCTTGTGACCAGCCAGAACTGCGGGCGCGCATTCTTTTCTCTCTCTCTGTTATGTGAGAGTTCACTGAGTTAAAGAATGATGAGAATAAGAAGCAAGATGGTTTGTAACACACTTCAAGAATATAAATATTAGAGGGTAGTTTGCACAACCGAACAAACTTAGATAAAAGAGCCGCCGCTGCCTGTTAGTGTATGAATTACTTGTTAGCACTTCTATACTTCTAATTCCTTTTTTCTTGTTTCGAAGCTTGTTTGTTAACAATTTTAAGTTTAATTCAATTATCTCCATCACGCAGTATTTATATTCTCTTGTAGCTCTTGTTCCCTTAGTATGTACTTTTCAGAACTTGCCGTTTGCTTATTTACTATCGACTCGATACTGAAGTGTTTAACAGAGGATTAAATCAGGTTTTACGAGGATAGCGGAATACTTCCATTTTAGACTGTCTCAAAACGACCGCTTAACTTTTTGCACATAACAGAGTACCCTCACGGAACGTTGAAGTCAAATCGCAATACAAGTGAGCAATGTTGCACTGTTATTTAGACGGGTATATATTTACTCCATTATACGATCTCTCTTTATGTTCATTCGAAGAAAAGAGAGACTTTGCACGTAAACATGACTTTGAGAAAACTGTTGGTTAGCACTTTCTTGCTCACAGGTATTCAAATATAATCACTCGAAGCAGTTTTCTAATTATTTCGCGTTACCAAACTTATTGAAATTAAAGGACTTATATCTCCTCCTTAACACTTCTTTCTCTGTAGATTCTACTAGATCTTGTTCTATACTCAAATGTGAAGAGAGAGAGAGAGAGAGAGAGAGAGAGAGAGAAGGAAAGAGATAATATTGCATTATATAGTGTTTCTAAGAGCTTCAACTACCATATTCTATTCAAGCCGCCGATGCTAAACGTACGGATTTATTCTCTCATCCAGAAGGCAATGTTGTTTAGAGCCCTTTTGAAAGGGGGAGAGAGATGTGTGTTTACAAACAAACAACGCATTTTCCCATAATCCCAGCTTTTTGTTTTCCTAGAACTTTGCTTAACAAACTTTTGAGCTTTATCACAAACGAATACGAAAGTGAATCAGCTTCTTCAATCCTTCCAGTTGGAGGAAATTATTCCTCGAGGCTATTTGTTAAAGTTCGCAGAGTAATTTTGTTTTCACTACAAGCGTTAGAGAGGCAATCACAGAATTGTGTGGTTGTGAGAGAGATTGTGTTTTTTGTTATTGTTTTGTTTACCTTATGAATATGTATGTTGAGCATAGTAAATAAACTAAAAACTTTGAGATATCAGTTTCAGCAAAGAACAGAGGGACTGAAACACCTTAGAACTGAATGTCACTGACATTAAAAGTTATTCTAAACATGTATATTTTGTCACATATAAAATATTATCTTATTTATTCATTTATTAACGTCACTTACATTTCTTTGCTTCTGAGTTCCTCATAATGTGTCCGTCTAATGAAACGAGAAGAAAAGTTTTACGTTTTTACGCTTGAAAAACTATATGACGTTTATGCTTCATTGCTATATTATTCTCTAAAGCATATTGCAATTCTTTTTAATGAAGTTTATTTCTTCATAGTTCGTGGATTGACTGAAAAGTACTGGAATCACCGTATTAAAAGCGCTCGATAGTAATCCGGTGTAGAAACATGTGATTAACACAGAGAAAATCTAATGCATCCAAATAAATTATTAAGTTGAATGTGTTATATTTGATGTTTTGAAATATATAATATTCATTAACTCTGACACCATAGGTGAATTTAAATGAAACATTGATTCACATTAGCGAATGTAGGGAACACACGAATTTATAATCCTCAGCATTCTATACGTAACATATTTGAAATTGTTGGATTGACTCATACGTTCTAAATATCTGCATAATTATTTTAGTAAACATATACTTTCATATTTTAGTGGATTGTGGTTTATTTAGGTAAATGTATGTTGTTTTCGGTCTTATATAAGACTAATATCTAATCCAATTTTTAATTATCTTTGTGGTAATATGGAAAACGAGAACAATTACAAGTAACACACGGATAGATAATTTTAATTTTATTTAAGGCTTTTAGGCAACTTTGGATCAGGTCGATTGAATCACAATAGTGCATATATATTTTTGCTCAGACGAGATGGTAAGGTATATACAATTTTAATCACGTTCGCAATTGTATTTCTTTATGTGATTAAGTGAATCATATGAGGGGTTTAGGTATATCAATTAACTAATTTCTTCTGAGGAACAAGTTTTTATGTATTTAATTTCCGCCGTACATAATCCATTCCTGGCGTACTTAGTGCATGAAAAAATAGTCCGCAAGACCACGGGAGAAGTAAACTATCATTACACTGTGAAGGTGATCCTAACTCTGTTTATATTTTAATCTTTTTTACGAAAAATGTTGTTCTTTGTTTACAGTACCTATTCTTTGTTTACAGTCCTTTGTTTAAAAAGTATTTTTATAGTTATTTATATTACAACTATCACTACTACAGCTATACCATTTACCAGTGACGTTGGTAGATCTCCCAATTGGGGGTGCTTCTGCAAATTGGTGAGCATATACCAAAAACGTAAAATTTTAGTGTTATAAATCGATTTAAAATATCTACGAAACACATCAAATTTTGATTTTACACTCCCAAAAATGTTCTGGGAGAATTCCTGCTTACTACTACTACTACTTCTTATAAGTAACCTCATAAGCCTTTCAAAGCTTATATAGCTGGATTAACCCCTGAGGTATTTTGCTTGCTACAAGAAAAGATGGATAGGGTAGATTCATGCATGTAGATTTTGAGTTTGGGAGCGAATGCCACAAATTTTAATGCTATAGATTCAAAAGCCAAGCACACTCATGAACATATTTAAGACCACTTTGACAGTGTAACTGTAGTTTACTTGCATTGCAAAGATCTGTTCTTCTGCAAATTACCACAGTAATCACGTGTTTTACATGGTTCTTGTTAATCACGTGATTTACCATCAGATTGTGCCTGGAGCATGATTTGTTGATTTTGATTTGACAGAATTTTGATTCCTGTGTTGCCTGTACTTTTAGCTGAACCTTTACTACCTCGGCATTGTTTAATTTCAAAATTAAGTTAAAATTCTAATCTTGAAACAATCATTAGTTAAAAACTTCAGAGTCTAAAATTCTCATTTATGGGATTTAGAACACATGGAGTTACAACACGACTGTTTTACTTTGTCGTGCATTCAACAGAAAGAGCCTTTCTTTAAAGATATATTTTATTTTCTTATCGTTGAAGGAAATATCCCGTTTAGAAAAACTAAAGCAAAAGTCAGAGAATCCCAAATAGTTTGAGTAGCATAAAACATTCTTCTAAGATACCTTACATATTTTCTTTTGTGATATTGAAACATATTACGATGGAACAACAAAATTTAGTTCACAAAGAAAGATTGTTGGAAACGAAGCCACATAAAAAAGCCTCATATATTTGTAGTTAGTACTGCTTTCATACCACAAACAAATATTCAAAACAACAGTATCTCCAGAAATACGTTGTTTGAGTAATATTCTAAAAAACAAACAATATAAATATATGAACATCTTCTTCTAAAACAGGTATAGTGTCGCTTTGCTTAAATATTTTTAGAGTCCTGTATTATATACTTCTCTCTCTCTCTCTCTCTCTCTCTCTATCTTCTCTCTCTCCCCAACATGGACACGACCACAAGCAAAATCTCATTTTCCCCACTTAGTTCACCCAAGCAATCTGAGACTAGGAAACGTGACACCGCGAGGAAGAAAGGGAAGTAAGTTCATTATTATTACAAAGAAATCTGTGCTTACGAGAAGAATATTACGAAAAAGTTTGCACACAAGAAAATTAGCTAGGCTTAACGAAGTAGTCTGACACTAAACTTTTCAGGAAGCAGGAGCACTCAAGCGGGAATTCGCAGAATACTTTTTGCTTGTTAGAAGAAAGAAAGATTTTAATAAAGAATTCACATGGATTTAGTGAGTATGAAAGAACGATAAATGTATTGTAGATAAAATATACCTCTTTATATGATTGTTTGTTTCCTGCCTTTTAAATAATACTGCAGACATTCACTGGTACTCTAATACTGAATAATCATTGGAATGAATCCTAATCATACACTGCAAAAAATCAATACGCTTACTTTATACTGTTAGTACCTGCATTTCTCAACTTTTTTCATGTCGCGACCACCTTTTAGCATATGTTTTGGCCGGCGATCCTCAAGAGTACTTTTCTCATTTATAATGATCGGTTTCGTTTTACTTTGTGTGGGTTGAAGCCTTCAGGAGGCTATTTAATACACACACACACCCACATCTCGCGGCCCCATTGCAAACTACCCTCGACCACCCTGAAGGCCGAAACCCTCAAGTTCAGAAACCCTGTTTTATACATATCTTTTCGGAAATTCGGTTATAGGCGTATAGTTGTGTTCAGGAAGTATAATAAAGTGTACACTGTGATTCATAGACAATCGGTGTTGCCAGACTGTGCAAATTTCGGACGCACACATTTTGTTCATAAGTCAAGTTTTAGGAATCTAATAGTGCCGTACAAGAGATATGGGTAATTTAATATGTTGTTGTGAAGTTAAATTTTGAACGCTCCTCGCGCATTTTGTTTTTCAAGATTATTTTTAAATGCTTCCTTTAATCAGTTTGTTCGTGAGAGGTTCTTATGAACTCCGGTACATTCATTTTTCACATCGGAATTCCTCAAAATATACAACGGAAACAAGAATGACAAATTACATATGTTTTTCGTATTTCATTAGGTTAACATAATTAGCCATTAAGCCGGAGGGGATGGGGGTTAAAACTTTTAAAAAGCTAAAGATCAGAACATTCCGAAAAGTACAGCAGTGGGTCAAAACTACATGCGCTGGAAAGATAACATACTCAACCGCAGTTTTGACAGACGTGTTTATATTTTCAGAACCATAAACCACAATAAGCTAACATTCAACTTCTGGTAAGAATAGGATGGTTCCGATAGCTCATTGTCCAGGGCATGGATATCAGAGGAACTCGACTACTCTCAGGAACTACCACGACGGCAAAATTCCAGACAGAGTAGCAAAAGATGAACAAGAATTAAGGTTCTGACTGGATCTACAGAGAAATTCTGAGCTTCAGAGATTTAGGCAGAGGTATTGAATTGTGATAGACAGACAGAGTTAGTACTACTCAGTGTTACATCTACAGAGTGATGGTTATCAGAGAAGCACAATTAATCATTCCAAGGAGGTTTGAATCCTGCTGCCGGCTATCCTTCTTCTAACGGATAACATGTCGGAGTGTTGAATATGGACAAGTAAGAGTATATAATATCTGAAGTTACGTTTATTACGATCTCTAATGCTTCGTGTTCCCCCTCGGAAACCATGAAAAATACTGCCTCCAAACAAAATCACGCAGTAAATTGTGCCATCAATATTGAAATAATGTGTCTACTTTCATAAGTTCAATGCATATCTAGTTATATTTTCTCTCGAAGCATATGCATAGTAATATTAATAACATGCTACGCTTGCCCCCATATAACTACCCAGTGCTAACACATCTCTGTCTGTGGTCACCTCTACAATTCAGTCCTTTAAATATTTACAATTCATTCGCGTCTTTTATGGCTGAATATCTGTAATTAAAACATATGAATACAAGAAATGAAGTGTGTCCATTTGAAAATGTTTTAAGGTGCACACTTCATTTGGACGAATCGAACAAATAAAATATTTGATTTCTTCTAAGGCAATAATATAATTTATGTACAATTTTAAGCTCTATAATATTTTTTGCTATATGTGCAACCATTTCTAAAATAATTGAAAGAAATGCAATATATATATATGCATATATGCGGGCGTGATATTTTGCAGCCATTTGTCCAATATGGCGGCTATAAGCTAACGCAAATTTGAAAGTATCATCGTTCAATCAATACCTTGGACCCTTATAAATCCAAAAAGGTATATTTATCGTCAAGTACCCAGAGATGAAACCAAAAGCCTAATATTTGGGTCCTGACTCAGTAACTAAATAGGCAATCATCAAGTCAAGTCTTATTTCGGAATCAGTCATAGATGTACAAAGGTCATGTCAGTTCACTTCAACTTTAGCCTGATTCGAACCCCGCTTTCGTCGCCAACTTATTGGTTTTTCATTAAGATATGAACAACCCTTATTTAGACACTTTATTTTGCGTTCAAAAGATGTTCAAATAATAATTGTAAACAAGAAGTATACAGATTAGAAAATGATCAAGAATAGAAAAATCATCTGAAAACTTGAGATGCATATAAGGAAGTGATGAAGAGAGTAGGTACAAGAAGAACAATACAGAAGACAATGAGGGAGAGAAAAAGACACTGGTTAGGGAATTAGCTACACAGACATGCTATGAAAGATATGGTTGAGGTTAAAAGAGGAATAGGGATAAGACGAATTGAACTCCTTGTCAGCATTAAGGTTAATAAGTCGTATTCTGAAACGAAAAGCAAAGAACAAGATGGCAGTGAATGGAGAGGGTTCAACTTACCTTGAAGGTCTTGCCACCAGAACACCAATGCATAGTGTAGTAACCAAACAATGTCTTCGCTTTATCAATTCCAAAATTTCCATTTGAAAACAACTCAGATAAATTTAGTGTATTATGATAATATTACAACTGATCGTACTTTATACTACAACTACCAAATGACAGAAACACAAATGTAAGATCGATATCGGATAAATATATGTTTGAATTCTACTTCTTACTATCCTGATTGAGGTTTCCCAAAAGTTTCATTCGTTTCACCAAACTGGTACTCTGGATGTACCCCAACTGTTAACTTCCGCATCATTATGCATGAAAGAGTGGTCATTAAGAGGTGTCACTCATGATATTTATGACAGTCTTAGGTCATAAATGTGTCTCCATCTTACAAAATTTCAACTTAAGATGTAACTCGAAAGAAAACAACAAATGGGAAAACAACAAATATCGCAAAAGGCATAATTTGTATAAACCTCGTATTTAAAGTTGTCTTTTAAATTGTTCTTCACAGTTCGGCCTAATGATTTGTAATTGATGCACTTTGAGATCCTAAACAAGAATTGTTTTCTTAAAAGTAATACAATGAAGAAATGACATGTGCAGCTCTAACTTACAGTTAGTATAGCGATTGAAGAACGTTTCAAAGACGCTGTTCTTCGTAGCACTTCGTAGAGTAACGCCAGAAGCATTTCAACACTACTGCCCTCTCAAGCTACTATGCAGAACTTAATCAAGTTTCGTTTCCAGTTGTACTTCTTTCAGGTTTATACTGAACCGATAGGGTCAACTAAACAGTAGTTCATGCAACTGAATACAGCATATTGAAAAAAAAAAGGTTAGTATGAGATGAACATCGGGTTAGTATCTAAAATACATGCCCAGTACCGCTGTACGCAGAGTAACTGTTTCGACTCCCTCCGGGGTCCATTGGGCAGAGTGGTTCGTAGCCCATTTTACCAAAAACTATACATTCCGTCCTTAGAATGCTATGAGTTTCTTTAAGATGTTAATAACAATTCAAACAACAACATATCCAATACCATCCTGGAACTATTTCGCCGTACTGCGTAACATATTAAAAGAATGCAGTGCAGAAATATAGAGTAGTTAATTAACTAATTAGATGAATATAGTTAACCGGATTCAATTGGACGGAACAGGTACTACTTTATATTCAATTTACAAAAACAAATAATAATAATCAAAGACAAAAATACAGATGTATAGGGATATATGTGAGAAAGGAGATGATGAAGTAGAAGAGACCAATGAATAACTTTTTTAAATGTAAATAAACGAAAGATCGATCCACTCGTTAAATTTGTTGGGCCAACAGTTTGATATTATTTAACTTACCTTTAAAAGACAACAAGAGAGTGAATTCATCTATCTGTATGGCTTCATGATTTCCTCGTATTGTTCTTTTAATTCTTTTGGAAACAAGAATTTTATTGGAAATTAAAATTTTAGCAATCTTCTTGTAAATCGAAACCTGAATTCTATTTTTGTAACGTGCACATCCTAACGGGAGAAAGAGACCTGGAGGAAATAATAAAATATTCCTAACAGTAATGAATTTTGAATATACCAATTGCAGTGTTGTCGCTACAGTCTCTCGTTTTAATGGGTCTAGAAAAGAGACGCTTGGTGCTTCACAATCTTTGGGGTCACATGACCAGACTTAGAACTAGTAATACAAAATTGGCTAACCGTGTAAAGAATTTGGAAACAATGAGATTAGACTTGGGAAATGAAAAGTGAAAACTAAATTTACAGAATGTTCTCTCAAATCGTTTCTATCCCTGTGATATAACTTATTTTTGATACTCCCACGAGAAATGAGCCGCGAATTCTTCGATGGTTCAGCATGATTTTCTATTTGAAGTTTGGTATCTTTCGTGGATTTATATCACTAACTCTTCATGCTATCAAGTTTTAACTACTATAATAAAGGATTTAATGAAATGGTTGAGAAAGGAAGGCTTTTCACCACTTAAAATTATGAAATACTGTACCCTTAGATTGTAACATGTGATATTTATTTTATAAATACTATAGTCTAACGCAGGAAAATAGATATAACTATTTCTTGAAAATCGTTTGAAATTGATGCGAAACTTATTTTGAGCAAAGTAAAATGATTGAGTTTATCAGATTGAATAAATTATTTATCAGGCCATGGATAAAAAGTTTAAGGGTACACCCGAAACTTAAACATTTTCTTGGCGTTCCATCATTCAGTGAAGCATTAACCATTTTCTTGTACGACCCTCTTCAACGCATATACCACGCTGATACCACTAAGTTCTTGTACGACCTCTTCAACGCATATCCATAGCCATAATACCACGCTAATACCACTAAGACGGTTTGGAGGTCAAAGCGTCTCGATTACTTTTCACACTTTCTCCATGTAATCCAACTGTGTGTTCCATAGAAAATAAAGAGGTAGTAATTCAAAGCAACGAAGTCGAAATTACACAACGGATGTGGTGACAAATAGATTACTTGCAACTGTTATAGCTTTTGGGATTGTCCACTTGGATCAGAGTTCTTTCTTCTGTGCAAAAGTACTGAGTTTTATTGAATTTTACTTACGACCTTTAGGCATCTAAGGCTCAAGCTGAACTACTGAGTTTTATGAAATACTTGTAGAATATATGCTTAAAATTAGTTATCTATTGCCGGACCATCAGGACGTGCGATTGTGCTCAGGGTCATTTCACTTTTTGTACACCACCCATATTCGAACCTCACTTGTTTCGCCTGACATGGATGAAATCCGAAATTACTGAGGTTGGCATATTGCAGAAATACAAACGTCCCATTCTGAGTGAAGATACGGGTACAAAACTGCATACCAGGTGGATTTTGCAACTTTTGCCAACACGGAGCACACTGTAACAACAAACTTACTTAAATAAGCTCGCCTCATGCTTAAACAATGTTACTAGATGAACATCCTTCATATATTTAATGTTCACAAAAGATATTTTGTATATTTCTGTTTTATGTTACGTACGAATAAAAATGTCCTCTCCAAAGATCTTGCTACAGCATATTTTCCGGTGTCAGGTCATAGGGGTATCATTTGAGAGCATCTGGATGTAAGAACCATATCATGAAAAAGGTAATCGATGCTGAACTGTAAAGTTACAACCCCCTATTGGAAACACACAGGTACAATTGACAACATCCGGATAAGAAGAGCTTCTCTCTTGGTGGTCGATGAACGAACTGATCTTGGCTTCTGTTGTTGTCAGGTCGGAAACGTTGGAACTGTCTGCTCCCTGTACATGGATCTAATATTTTTTTCTCGTTCAACACCACAATATTTTCTTGAATGCATGACGCCTTAAAAATATTTCGTAATATCGTCCTCATATTACTTTGTTCAACGAGGTCTTCCGCTTTACTGAGAACAGTCTGTCATTGCCAGATGGTTTATATTTTCATCACGTGCTCTGTGAGACTTACGTCACCGATAGTTTTATTCCATTTTCTTTGTGGTGACATCGCTCACAGAACACATTGCACCTCTAACTTAAACTTAAAGTATCAGCTAGAAGCTAGGACTTGCCTTCGTAATTTAATTGACATAACATATGAGAAATTACGTTCTATATTTCTTAGTTACTCACGCTCAAGTAATCTGAAATTAGGATTTTTAAATTTGATTTCTAGGATGTAAAACTATTTGACCATCAAGCACATAATTCAGAGCTCTAATGTAACGAAAGAGAAACTCACGTAAGACGCATTATAGTACTTTCAATTGTGATAATGAGGAGTGAACTCATAACAATCGTAATCAGGATTATCAACCTCCTGCAAACTACGTCAGTTACACCTCTCCATAAGTACACAGGTATAAACGCAAACAAAAAACTACCTTACAACAAAGTGACTGCAATGCAAAACCATGAGATTCATACACTTGTTTGCTTCCTAATTAGCAGCAAAAGCAATTTTCCCATCTCGAAAACTCTTAACTACGGACGTAACTGCACATGCTTAGTTTATTTTGGTTTGGGTACACGACCACAATTGAGTGTTCCAAACTAACGTCGTAGAACAGTATTTCCCAATAGTGTTGAAACATGATGATGAGACAGGAATTAAACTGTTAATTCTACTTGAAATGCTGTTACAGTCTCTTCCCTTCACTAATAGTAGCCATCTCTTGTTGCGCCAGTAAGGCAGCGTTATTCAACCTCGAACTAACTGGCATTTTGTTTCTCCCGGAACAATCAGATCGTGCATAATATTTGAATTGGATCCAGAAAAACTTGAAGGTCTCCGAAAACAAGTATTTAATGTCGAATATCTTCTCTTTGTGAATGCATAATTGTTCTTTGTGCATTGCCCATCAACATAAAGAGCTAAGCGAATAAAAAACCTAAAGTTTGTGAGTCAATATGGAAGAAAACTTGAAAGCTTAATAAAATATTTAAAAAGGCAACTTAAATTGAAACAATTTCTGAACAGAAGCCAAACTGTCAGAGCAATTAGTTTGTAGAAAAAAATGAGAAGGAATGAAGAAGATTAACAAAAATAAGGATCTGAAAACTAAAAAAAAAAATAATTAAGAAACGTTTAAATATTGTCTACACTAATTATTGATTTAATAATTTGTTACGAAATTTAATTTATAAAGACGTGGATTTTAATTCAGAATTCAAATAATTCATGAGTATTTATAACAAAAACTATGACCAAGTAATATTAGAAAAAATGAACATTATCTTTCTGTACATTATCTTAGAAAAATTAAAATATTTTAATTTTAATGCTATTGTAATTACAAAACGCTATAACAGATAAGCTACAAAATTATTTCTAAATACATGAACACATTCTTAGTTTCATAGAAGTGCAAGGGAACATTTCGCTTTCTAGGTATATGTTAGGTTAATCGTATTAGTGAGAGATTTTAAGTAAGAAATAAACCTCCTAACAAGATAAGGAAATAGAAATGCTGGACTACGTACTAAAGGAAAGTGCAAGGATAAGAAAATTATCAAGTAAGCAATTTTTAACAAAAGCAGAAACAACAACATTTGAATTTTGAACATAGGAAAGTATATTAATATACATACATATATATATATATATCATCATATTCAGCCGTTTTCTATCCACTGCTGGATGAAGGCCTCCCCCTTTTCTTTCCACATATCTCGGTCTGCTGATATCCTCATCCATGTAGCTCCTGAAAAACGCTTGATTTCATATATATATATACATCATTGAAACAAAACAAGAAATCCCCGGCAACACTTCACACTTAAAAGATGTAATATCAGGCAAACAGAACATTGTGAACAATTCAAACAAAACCCATTTATCAAATGTGTAGTGAAATTTTCGGAGTGATACTGAATTCACAACGAAATAGTTACATCTATTACATGAAAAATATGCAACTGCCCTTATAGTTACTTCGCATTAAATTCATGTGACCTAAAATGATACATTAATTTGCTGTCACTTACCCTGTCTTGATGCGACACTCTTTATGTAAATTAGATTCATTGTTATTGAAAGACTCAAAAGAAGTTTTTGCCTGAAAAAATCTTACAGCCTTTAATTCAATTAATAATTATATCAATAAACACATTAACTTTAGTTGAAGAAAAAATGTTAGACCCAAATCGTGATAGTTTGATTAAGCAACATCCTAATTTAAAATTGCTCTGAACATTTTGTCTGTTAGTGACAACATTTCCTTTTGCGACTGACAACATCTTTTCACTCATTGCTTGATTCCGCCCCTTAGAAATTACTTCTTATGCAACCACCACAACGCAAGAGTTTGTTGGGTGGAGGATAAACAGGTGTCAAAAAATATCTCTTTAGGCAGCTTCTTTCTCTTCAAGCAAATCCTAACAAATCAAGAGGAGAGAGAGAGAAATAATTCTTCTGCTGTTGACAGGAAAAGCTACAAAAAAGGGAGTTTCGAAATGTTCATTGCAGAAGCTAATGTTGCAACATGACTGTAATTTTATAGGTCATCGAGAAGAATCGACTCAATAAGGAGGAAAATAACAAGAGAAAGTTAAAAACGCAGTATTGTGGCGAATCTTAGTTATGAATTCTTGCAATTACACAAATATTCTTCTATCATTTTAAGATCCTGCAAAAAATAATTTCGAAATAACTTTTGCGTTAGATAAAAAAAAAGTACGGGGAGCAATGATGCACTGAAGACCAAACACTTGACATTATCAGTACGTAAAAGACATACATGCAGCAAATATATCACTGTCTGTTTTATGTAGTTTCACCGATTCACTTTTCATATAGCTAAGAAGTCACATACAAAACACGAAAGTAAAACAAATTTTCAGTTGAACCTATTCACCTTTCTTGCACACTATAAAACTTACGATATTACTTGTAGGCAAGCAAGGGTTATTTTAAAATTTAATGTTTGTAAATAATGTTCGTAACGCAACACATAATTACAGCAATAATTTTCAGCTTTAATTTTCAATGTATTTCCATTTCTGCTTAGATGAGAATAACATTTGGGCTTCATATTTGTTTTTCTTGGGAGAATCTTATAGCAGCCAGCATTACTACTAAAAGTTTTCATGTTTTTCCTATGATGTAATGTTTCATGCTAAATTTAATTCGCAAGGGAAATTACGTTTAGCAATATGTTTATCTTCTCTGCTATAACAAAGCTTTAGCAAAACATTTTGCTTTCAATTCAAAACTGCTCCATAAATACTAAAAACTTCATGAATTATAGAAAGCTGATGTTGGTAGAGAAGTTAATATTTAAAATCTAAAATCAATAATATACGTAATTTCCTGAGATTTAACATCTTATGTTAATGGTAAATAAGTTCTTTCCAAGATTTCGAAAGCACATTGTGTATAGTGGAAAAAGAACAACTTTCTTTAACTGAGCAACTTAAAACTAATAAATAATTAAAATCTTTCACTGTAATGCTCATGTAGTTTTAAGAATCAGTTACGAAACATTATGTTCGCAAGGAATATGCATGACAGAATCGACTGAAATTCACTCGTGGCTTACGTTTACGATAATATAGCAGAATTTTACATAAATGAATTCAAATTTCACTTTTAAGTCAAATTGTTTATATTTTCAAAAGTTTTTGAAACACGTAATACCGGAAATGACACTGAAAACGGTAATCTACACGATTTAAGTTATAAAGCTTAGCTTATTGTGCAATTTACTTTGCCCGTATACTGGTAGTGTAGTTTAAAGCAACCATTGCCTCGTAACCATGCTTCATAGAGGCACAAAACAACAGCTGGATCTAAGAGCATCTCTCAGAGTTATCTCTCCTAGTATCCGGCAGGATAAGGTAGTGGGGAGAAGCAATTACAATATAGTAGTTTGACGAGATCACGCAACGAGTACGTCGGTCAAGATGACAGCCGTGCAGGTGTATTGCATTTTATGGCTTACAAAAGTTACAATATGTAATTTTACTGTGACATAAGCGCTGTCGTGTGTTCAACGAAGAGCAGTGCAAGGGACATTTGGAAAGAGTGTTCACTAATGACACTTATACTCAAGACAATTTTTATTTACCAAGTGTTGATTTACTGTAAAGTTTTGTTTAAAAGCATAGTGAAAAATGTTAGATGATAACACATTTCGAGGATTTAATTTAAAAAAAAAATAACATACTTATTGCATTATTTTTAAGATAGCATCAAGCTACATATTGTATTAAAATTTTCAAAGCAAGCCAGATGTGCATATCTACAATATGTTCAAATTCGTATAACAACGCATCCGATGTGACACATTGGAGGAACTGTATTTTTTTTTAATTTAATGGATTGTTTCAGGTTTTTAAACAACATCTTTAATTGAAGATTTTCTCCAGTCGTGCTTCTGTTTCTTCATTGAAATGTCAACTATCTTTCTCGTTTCATTGGCTTCAATTGAAGAACAGTCCTGAAACAGACTTATTCAACCTTGAATTCAAATGTATCTTTTTGATGTATAACTTTGACGTAAAACAAAAGAAATGAGTTATGAAAGAAGGTAATTAGCAAACTCTTGTTTCTGATATGGAAATTCTCTGAAATAGTATGTTTTATTTCATATGTTCCAAAACCAACTATGAATTGTCTAAAGATCACGATAGCTATGTTTTGTAATTTTCCACAATATTGTCAAATAAGTTTTAATTTCGAATACTCGAGACTTTACTGTAGTTAGTTTTACATGGAAACCACAAAATTTGCACAGGTAAGTTTCTAAATAACTTTCCTATACTTTTGTTTTGTAAAATGTTACTCTTGTGTATGATTTTCACTCATGCGATTAGAGTTTTAAGTGTGATTCAGAACGACAACAGTTAAATAAAAATGTATTTAAATTTAATATTTTCTTTTAATTATGCATATATATATATATATATATATATATATATATACAAAGTAACTTGTTAAGTAATTTGAAACTACGATTTTTTCTCAAGATACTATATCATTGTATTTGTTTAACAAAACGTAAAGGAATTTTCCTCAAGCGAGAAACATAAAGTAAAATCCTGGCCTGTTCTCTCGGTTAAGTAATTGCCACAAATATAAAAGTTCTAAGCACTTAAAAGTGGTATTTGGAAACAGTTCGAAAAATGTCACTTTGAATCCTCAGAAGCTTTTATATTTATCCTAAGGTATCTCTGGAATTTATCCCGGAGCTACAATAGAAATGCAATACTTATTCATCCAGAAGCCAGAAATATAGAAATTGCTTTACTGGTATCTTAAACCCTTATTTTGCACAGTAAATTCAGCCAAAAGGTCCAGCCACGAGAAAAGCAATACTCGGTGCTTATGGTCCCCGGTTCGATCCACCAATGCATGTGAACTTTGTGGTGGACAAACACCGTGTGCATGGGTTTTCTCAGGTTTCTTCCGTTTTCTCTTACTTTCTTTATTCCACCAATTCTCCGATCATTATCCATACAGCCTGAGCCAAAGTTGCCTAAAGACCTTAAATAAAATGCAAATCCTCTTCAAGTCAAATACAGCCTCAGTGAAAGGGATCATTCGATCTATGAGACATTCTTGTTCTGAAACCTTTAGTATACAGACAGAAAAGCTACTTGTTAAACTGGATCACACGTTTGAAGTTAACAGCAAGACAACAACGTGTGGCGGTGAGCTCATTGCCCCTTTTTGACTTACTTCAATACTTTCTCATGTCGTAACAGTTGCAATCAAACGATTTTTCTTTTCTACTTCAGATTCAACTAAGGTTTTCGAGTTTAGTTCTTCCTCGTTGAGTCCGCTGTCTATGCAACATAGTAATCCATACAAAACAGTTTTCTCCGCTTATTTGTTCACCGTACAGAGAAGACAATTTTCTCCTTCGTAAGCATCTGATTCACCCAAGTTAGTTTGATTCTTTTATTTCTTTTTCTCAGGTGGAGAATGAGACACAGTTTACGTATTAACATACAATTAATCGAAAGAAAGATGTACCTTAAACTGTAAGAGAAAAGCACGCTTCTTGGACACTTTCGCCCGATTACAAAGACGTAGAATAGACCTAGGCTAGATCATAATTGGTACTAAACTGATGCATTCAAAAATTGATGTTTAATTCTAAGCCTAGTTTTAATCTAAACCTAAGTTACATCTTTGAATCGGCCTTTTAGTATATTCGAGGTTTTCTGAGTCTACTTGTTTTAACTAAAAACTATGAGCGTTAGAAGTTATTCACTTCCATATTCATACAGCGCATATGAAAATAAAATGACTATTTGCACCTATTTTAAAAACCTGTACGATTAGTATAATAAAATAATAATAATAATAGCAAGAACAAAAAGAAATACAGAAAAAAACTGAACCTGAAAGTTGATAGAAAGAAAGAATGGAAGAAAAACTAACTTGAATCTTAATATTAGGAATTCAACACAGTTAATTCATTGACTCCTCAGCGACATCACGTGTCGCTCCACTTACTTGTGATAATAGCTCTTTCACTGACTGGAATGTAATTGACTGAACAGCTAGTGTAAGTGATGGCAGTCTATAGGCGTATCTTAATGCTTTAATAAACAGTTTCATTGATAGAGAGGGAGCTTAAAATAACACTGAATTTCCCTTAACAAAGCGAACTGACGTCAATCTTTATGTAAAGTGAATAACCGACTTAAATAACACGTCAACTTAAAGGTTATATTCAATGGTTTACTTTCTTGTTTTTTCTTTATTGATGAATTTCACAGTTTAATTTACTAACCGAGAATTTACGTAAACGATGTTTCCAACTTAGAACATGGCCAAATAAAATATTGAAGGAATTATGGGATGTTCATAATATATGCATCGTATACAAACAACAACTTTTTACATATCTTTGTGAAATACTCTTAAGGTTAATGTAAAGAAAAGATCTCCAAGAGAAGATGGCAGCACTATCTCCGTACATGTCTAATGTATTTTTATTGTTGCACGAAATTTCAATGCTGCTCCTACAAATTCAAGCCCAGAGTTCAAACTTTCATTACCAATTCAAGAGCTCTATCCATCCCGACTTCTTATTTTCTTTCTTGTTCATTGTTGAAATCGCTTCATTGTTGTTATGGATGTCCAAACCTCTAAAAATGAAGCGATTTCAACAATGAACAAGAAAGAAAATAAACAATCGGTAAGGATATAACTCTTGAATTTGTAATGAACTTTCTTCCTTGAAAGTTTGAACTTTCTAAGTTTTAATTTGTAGGAGCAGCATTGGAATTTACTGCAACGATAAAAATATATTAGGTATATACTAAGATAGTGCTGCCATCTTTTGTTGGAGATTTTTGATTTACATTAATCTTAATTTTCCGCTCGAGAATTGTATATAAAAGGAACAGCAAGTGTGGGCTTATGGTGCCCTATCTGAAGGTGACTTATGGATGGTTGTTACACTCTTACATAGTTTTCCAAGATTCTTTAACATATCTATCTATCTATCTATCTATCTATCTATCTATCTATCTATCTATCTATCTATCTATCTATATATATATATATATATATATATATATATATATATATATATTGTATATTAGGAGACCAGAAACCAAGGAAAACATTGTCATAAAGTTCGAGTAAAACTTTTATATACAACTGGAAATATATGTAACAAAAATCTTACGTGTTTTGTACATGGACACATTAACGTTCAAGGTTTCTTTGTGCAAAATGTGACAGTCATGTGTCACATACATTTGGAGTTATAAATAAGAGATTACCGCGAACATTTTTTATTCGTCAATGTCACTGTGGCCTAGAACCTTCTTCAGTATTACAGTGAAAATGGTTACGAATCAACTGTATTCTGCAAAGCTTAGTCAGTCAGAACAATAGGTTATTATCTAAAGGATCCCCATTATATCTTCATTCTCATCGAGGTTTCTTTTACTTCCCTTCTACAGCACAAAAGAAGGGTATTGATAAAACCTTACTTTTGTCCTAAAGTGTACAAAAAAGATACAAATATTGATCCGTAGGAGAAAAAAGATATACAAAAAAGTAAAGAAATCTGAGTTGTTTCAGAAGCAAAAAAGAAAAGTTTTGGAATATGAAGAAAATTTCGGAAGTGGTTCGTGACTTTACTGACAAAAGCGGCAATAAATTGAAGATTTTCCAGTCTGAACCCAACGTTGTTACTACCACCGCCGATAACATAGCTTATGTTAATGCCTTTGGTCACCGAGGACAGAAGACGAACTGTCAGAATATCTGCAACTATACAGAAATCTCTAATGACACCATAAAATAAATTTTGGCAAGGCCTTCGACATGAGAACTTTCAGTGGTCTTCTGACAAGAAACTGTTCTAGTAATGGATAATTGTTTGATTCCATGATCACAATAGAAGAAATCTTTATTCCGCTCTTGTTTCTCGGTAGTGATATCCATCGGTTCAGGACAGTGTAAACTACATTTCTTGATAGACGATCCTAGAAAGAGAAGTTCAATTTAGAATGTTGAAGTTTTGAACAGTTATCCATAAATTAAAAAGTTAATTTACTTGTAAGCACATTCATCTACTTGTCGTATTGATTTGAAGAGCAGAAAAAACAGTACGAACTTTTTTGTACACACCTCCTGCTTCTGTCACGAACAACTTCTACTGTAAGAAACCTCTCAACATTTTGTTAGTACTGGTATTTCTCGATAGAACCTAAGTGAAATTTTGATCAACATGAAAGCATTTAATGAAAAGCTACTTAAATTGAAAAAAAAAATGGAGCAAGAATCTATCATAGGTACTTATGAGAGTGACATTTTGTATCCTTTTTTCTATTTATTGAAAACGGTGTCAACTGGCTTTTGTTACATCTAAAGCGGCTCAACTTTTATGTTTATGACAAGAAAAGACGTGCTTTGACTCTTCTGAATGGCTTCGTTCTTCTTTATCTTTCTTTCTCCAAAGCTCTCTTTTGAAGAACAAAATAGGTACTGCCACTCTGTTTGAATGTTCTCTATAGACTGTCCAAGAGTGAAGCGTTGCACACTTTAATTCCATATCAGCAATAAAACGATATAAACATAGTATACAAAATACATATACAGTAGTCTATTTACAGCATGTTTAGAAACTGATGGGTATAGATCGAAGAGTAAATTCTTTGGACTGACAAAGAATAGAATAAGGTTGTTTGCCTAAGTTCGGAGCTAGTGTCGCCCAATTATGACGCAATATTGGCACAAATGACTTGATATATTGGCAAACAATGACCTCAAACGTGTTGGTTTAGAATCAACGTTGTACCAAATAAATGTTTCAGAACAGTGCCATTGAAGAATTGCAATTTAAATTACTTGAGACTCACATTGTTACTTGAGGAATTACCTTCATGCTGCAGTCTCTTAATTTTAAACTTTTTCAAATGCAATTCCTAGTTATGATTTCAACCCTTACCGTGCTAATCCGATTCTTCATACATCATTTGTAGTGCTATGACGGAGTCGTGCAAAATTTCGGTACTTCTAGGTCCGAAACTAAGCATGCTCTTTTTCTTGTGTAGAGTTGAGAAATTCATCCTTTAAATTCTGACCATCGGTTTCTAGTCAGTTTTTATACTTATTTATAGAACAAGAAAAGGGTCTGTGGCTTGTTGCAATACCATATCGTTAATATATATATATATATATATATATATTGGCCAGCATCAGTTGGTAACATTCCGTTTTATCTCCTACCATGTGAAAACGCTTTCGCGAAACGTTGCCGCTTTTCCATTGTGTTTGTGAAGTTTGTGTAGGCCTGTCTTGGTATTCTATAACGTAAGTGCCATTTTTCTTACCACATATATAAATATATATATATATGAGGGCGAGTCAAGAAAAAGTGAAGCAAGGGAATTTTTTTCGGATAGTATTACTTGTTCCAGTAATGAACGAGAGACTGGTGATTCTATATCATACAAATAACTTGGTTGCAGCTTGAGAATCCGTGTAACCTCCTCCTGCACGTTAATGTCAAACATAAACCTGCCACTCTTCAATGAATCTTGTTGTTGCCCAAGCAATCACTGATGTTCATACGTCTAACCAACCCATCTATACCCAGATGAGAAGCATGATTGATTGGTGCTATTGTATTTTGCACACTGACTTTGAGTCTACGGTTCTTTCTGCAGCTTCCACGCCTTTCCTGGAACGTCTCCTCAAGTACTCCTCAGTAGCCAACAAACTACAACACTCATGCTAAAATGTGGGCATGTGGACGATGAAACACCCTCCGATGCCAAAATCATATAACCACTGCAAACAGTTCTTCTACTAGAGCGGTAATAGTGATGCAGGATTGTGTTGAAACACACGCAACAATAGCCAATTTCACTATCAGTGCGCCGACTACAGGCCTGAGAAACAACTATGTCCTACAAACACATGTACTACCGTCATTGGATCAACTATACCATCACTGGAAGACTGGCTCATTTACATTTGACTCACTATGCATCATATTCATACAAGTTGTTGTGTATTTTGTGAAGTACAATGGATTTGAGATGAATAATCTATTTCATGGTAACATGTTTACTTCATCTTAAATCTCTCTATGAAGGAAGGATATATTAGTTAAAAAATATATGTATGTTTCAAAAGTATAAATAGAAGATTCTTTATCTTGTAAACAATGCGAATAGCTCTGAAGTTTTCAAATCACTCACCTGAACACGCGGCCATTTAGGTAATTATTGGCATGATTTCGTCCCGATTAAAGAATTAAAATGCTTTTCAAATCCATAAACACATGTGCCTCAGCTGGAACTCGAACATGGAACCGCTTGTACGATAGCCTGACGACTCACACCTAACGATCGCCAAGGCCGGCATCGCTCAGCTACATTGCACATGACATTTGTAATCATTGGAAGTGTAATTTTCTATATTAAGTCTCGAACATCGTACCCTTGCTAATTCATAACGAATTATCTGCACAAAAGATAATTAATAGAAGTATAAACACACCCGGAGCTCCTGCGTAGCCTAGTCGGTAGCGCGCTCGACTTCAGTGCGAGCGATCACGGGTTCGGTTCCTGGTGGGGGCTCAAAAATTTCTGTGTTGACCCAGCATCGTGAGGACATTTGCTGAGCTACTGTGAATAAAATACAGTGGCGATCACAGTGAGAGCTTGGGCTCTCTTCTCTGAACCCGTCTGGTCAGCGTGGGAACAGTAGACCTTCGGGGAGAGGCCTCATCCACTAGTGGATTGAATGAATATGGCTGTGATTTATATTAAAACACATCTAAACCAATACAAATGTTTTGCCTAAATAACAATTACTATATTTGTTGCGATTAAATAATTATGAAAAAAAAAACATTGCCTCACCAATATATGTTATAACTTTTGGCTCTCGTGGTATAGTGGCTATTATCGAGGACGTTAGATCGGCACTGGGGAGGAAGCAGGTTCGATATCTCCTGCCTTTCATTTTGAGATTCCTCACAGAGTATCCCTCAATTTCACCAGGCTCATAGACAAAAGCCCTGGCCACTAATGTAAATTAAAAAAAAAAATTGGAGGGGGAGACCGGGGTAAAGTGGCAACCTTAAGGATTGTTTGGCTATATCTTGTACAATTTTTGGTTTTCTGGGATAGGATTTTGTCGGCATGTTCTGTGTATACTATCATCTCTTATATTTGAAATTGGAAGCCAAACAACATTTGATGTTTTCTAAATTATAGCTTTTGTAACTAGTTACAAAATGACCACTTTATCCCGGGTAGATGGGTAAAGCGGTCCAATAACAAAAAGCACATTATATCTCTGGATTTATATCACTTATACTGTAAAATTATTGAATACAATGAGCATACTATTAATGCAATTGTAAAACACAGTGGAGCAATGCTAATACATCTGCCCAAGTGATTTAATAAATAAACAAATGTTCATGATATTTTATCAATGCAGCTGTAGCTTTGAACCTTTCTAAAGCATCTATTAACAGACAACTCAAAAAGAAAAGCACCCATTTAGCTCGGCTACGCATACAAGTCACATATATTGCATTAACCTCAGAATAATCGTCCTCAAGTCCTGCACATGCGTCATGAGCCCAGTTCAGAGGGAACCCATTTTTTCACCTTTAAACTTCCTGAAGCACAGTATTTTACCATTTGTCACTCTCATGATTGCTACACATATCTGATGTTCGATCCCTTATCATGAAAATAAAAATAGTTTTAATCATATATCAGCTACACTATTCGAGTATGTTTAGATATAGTAAAGGGCTTATCTTAGATCAAGATCCTTCAAAACGAGATTTTCTGAAATTTCTCAGCCGCTGTTAACCTCCGATCACTGAAACTGCTACAACACAACTGTGTAGTGTTGGGTATTTTACTACGGTTTGCTATAGCCAGCGGACTGCACTAGTTTGCAAGATACAAGAGGGAGTTCGCTTGAGACGGATATCCTCTACGTTGATTACCCATGGAATAGTTTGAAACGACTAGTGGACAAAACTTGAATATATAGTGATTTTCTCTATTTTAGATATAGAACCTTAATAACATTATATATATTTTAATTCCAATATATGAATAATATAAAAGTTAATACCGAATTCTATTTAACTGTTTAATACACTTCATTCTTTTATTTTATTCTGAATCTCATTTCAATCTTTTATATCGTAATATTAGTATTACATTTTTTTATTAACAGAACAAATGAAAACTTACATTTGAGAAGTAGTAGCAGTAACAGCAACGTTCATTGTCACGGGGACAGAAGAGAGAACAATACGCATGCAATAAATGAGAAGCAAAAGAACGAGAATTGATTGAAAATTTCTGCTGGAAAATGGGACGGGTGGAGGACAGTGGAAAGGAGGTGGGGGAAAGAGACAAAAGCCTTTGAACATCACTCACAGCAACAGGTAATAAGCAGCAGGAGAAATGCTTCTTCCTTCTATATTCATTCTGTAAATGCATTAGTATTTCGTTCTCGCTCTTTTTAAAAAAAATCCTTCTTTACTGGCATTTGCTGAGCACTTCTGAATTTAACGAATTCAATTAAAGCAACCACTCCACTTTTTTTTCCACGTGGATGGAAGCGAATTGGTATTTGGTCTGGATGCAATAGTTCTTCTTCCCTCTGTCTCCATCTCTCTCTCTCTCTTTCTTTTATGAACAATAGGCAGTCTAACCACTAAAGTTTAGGTTAAAAAAAATTACAAATCTTTCTCTTGAGAAAAGAGAATAATGGTTGGAGTGGTTACCGTCATGGTACCCTGCGCAAACTATTTACTGAAGATCTAATCTTTTTGTCAGCATTGCGATTTTAAATGTCAACTATTTCGCACTACTTTCAACAGAAAATATTGGGTACTTACAAACGTTTTACCATATTTTGGTATGCATATAGAATTCAAACAACCCAAAATTGAATTCACCTTGCACTACATAATCACCATCGTAATCCATGACCTCTTGCTATCTTTCTGGTAGAAGGTGAGTCCTACGTCGATACAAGTCAAAGAACTGTGGAAAAGCAAATTTTCACAGCCTCCACATCAACATAGATTTTCCAAACATAAGAGTTCTGCACAGCGCTGGACAGGTGATGATTTGTGAGGACCAAGTCAGGAGACTAGGGCAAATTGAATAAAACCTCGCCACTAAAGTCCGTGAGATTTTTTACGGGTGATGACAGCAGCATGTGGACTAACGTTATAATGGTGGATGATGACTTTTTTGTGATTGAGGAGACCTAGCCGCTTCGATCGCAATGCTTCCCGGAGTCTGTCCAACTATTGACAGTAGAACATGGTATTAATGGATTTGTTAGGTTTCAAAACCTCCAGATGAATTATGCCTTTGACAACCCACCACCATCTCCTTAGAATAAAATTTTGTTCCCGACGTGGACGGAGCCGGTTCAGGAAAGCAACATACAGTTCGTCAACGCTTTACGTTGCAATACAGAACCCACTTCTCATCACTCGTGACAACGCGTGTCAGAAGCAAGTGATTTTTGTACCGGGAAAGCAAGGAAATACAGGTAGCGACGGATCTCTTCCGCTGAGTTGCACTCCGCTGATGTGGAACCCAACAATCTAACTTTGTGGTGAAAAGCAGCGAGTCGAGCCGTCTTTCAACTGTTGTTCTGTGTACCTGGAAGGTTTCCGCTAATTCCTCTACGATTTTATTTGGACTGTTGCATATGGCTTTGTCGAGATCCTCTTTAGAAAACACCAAAGGACGTGCAGACTGTGGTTGACCTTGACAGCTTCTGCCTCCATTCGAAACCTCGGACGACATGTGCTATCATAAAATGCATCTTCACCATACACTTGCTGAATGTATGACTGTGGGCGCATACCGTACTAAACTAATATATTTGTGTATACTTTGCTCTACTTCAGTCTGCTCAATCTGCATACGCGCATTCACTTAAATATAGATATATATGGTGTTTCTCTGATAAGTTTTGCTTTGCTCCAACTTAGATTTTGGTGTGCGGCTACCCAAACGGGTGACATAATATGTTGCAGGGTGCAGAGGATAAGGTAAATGTTATAAGCCTAGGAACAAATCTTTCCAGTACAAAATTTAGGATGTTCTCAGCAATTATGTGAGCGG
The DNA here is from genome assembly GCA_022664845.1 of Lepisma saccharinum. Classification (NCBI taxonomy): domain Eukaryota; kingdom Metazoa; phylum Arthropoda; class Insecta; order Zygentoma; family Lepismatidae; genus Lepisma; species Lepisma saccharinum. The sequence continues at coordinate 121,550 of JAGDQP010000877.1, forward strand.
AGACGAAATAACATTGGTCAAATACGTGGTGCAATTAATAGGGACCGTTAAACTTGATGACAATACGAAATATACAGAATGTTCAGAAAGTGTGATGATCTTTAATTGAATGGTAAAAGTCTCAGGCAGAAACAAGAACTAACTTTTGAGGAATTACCCAAACATGAGTTGTCTCGGAACTAAATGCTAAAATGTGGTGGAGCATCTTCACAAGTTATGTAATATATCAAGAAATGATAGTGAAATGCAGGTTGCCTTAGGAAATAAAAATCGAATTTGTATTTAAGGATTGCATTTGAGTAAAGTTTATAATTGAAGGATATCCCGTAATTGTTCCATCCTCAAGTAATTGGCATTGCGTAGCAGCCAAACATGGAACTTTCCAGTAAACCGTAATCTTCAATCACAATTGTTGCTTAAATATATTTATTGGGTACAACTTTGATTATGGCTAGCAAAGCGACTTGCCTTAATGTCATTATTTGCCAAGATATGACGTCATTTGTGACGTTGAAATTACACATTTAGGTGTGTGTAGCTCCAAGGGTGTGCATGCTTATATCATCAAGTTTCTTTCTCATTTCAGTCTGATGAATTCATCCTTTAATTTATGCCTGTAAATTCACACGGATACACAATTCGCTAAAGTTCGCGCTAGTGCACAAGTACGCTAAAGTTCTTTAGTCTCCGAGATAAAAGGTAAAGCAACATTGAGGTCTCTGCATGTATCGGATAACGTCCACTTTCCAAGTGAATTTCTCCCAGGGGCCTTGTTTTCACTTTTGCATCTGCATCTGCTTTGTTATGGAGTCTCCCAGCTAAAAATGTCGATACTATTGTTCAAGTAATGTATTGAAATCTGGTTTCATCTTCTGTCCCCCAGTTCTTCTCTCTTTCTCTCTCTCTGTGTGTATGACTGTGTGTGTGTATGTGTGCATGTGTGGGGAAATATGTAATTATTATAGGAACGCACAAAATGATACAATAAATAAATTTGTCTCTAGAGACAGAAAAAAGAACGAGCACAGAGCAAGCAATGCGGAAGACCCGAAATTGCGGTCGCATTAATCAAGTAGAGAAAATAACAGAGAGGAGAAAAAAAACGGAAAAAATATTTTTGCAAGGAATAAATCCAAGGAACAGTTTGAATTATGCGACATTGTATAGAATAAAGTGGAACATAAAATTATTGTTTGGTATTGTAGTGTCTTGTACAGTTCTAATCAATAGATACGAAATATTATTTTTAAAATAATAATTGTAAAAAGTTCTTTACTTATTACCATTATCATTATTATCTTCATCTATATAATTCATGTGATTTTCCGTATATACTTATGCTTTAAAGAAGAACCCAAGCACATAACAAGATAACTGGATTGATGTGGGAAGTAACTCCATTCTGCATGTTATCAATATATGAGGGTCGCAGAGTATTTCTGCTTTCTATAGTAATTTGTAACGTACCTATCTGCTTTATACGCTGCAGTAACACTGCTCTGAAATATCACAGTTCATTTCGAGAACAAAATCACATATTCCTTCTAATACACCTTCTTCATGTGCTATTCCTAAATGAACAAATATGTAATTATCACCATATTGATGCAATTATGTATAATTATGTAACTATATTATTGCAATTATGTGTGGCAATTATCTATTATTAACTCATTACTTACTGCACACACAACCTTCCATGTAGCATGCTATCCGTTAATTATAGGTAACATAATCTATAATAATACATATTGTCATCCAATTAACTAATAAGTCATTCCACATATTTTAATTTTTATTGCTTTTTTACCCTTCATCATCCATTTCCTTTCTTTTAGTATAACTTTAACACAATTACTTATCTACTTTATTGTGTACATCAGAATTCCCATTTCCTGTTTGCAAATATTATTCTCATTTATCAATATTCCTTCTCATGTTACTACTATTATTTTTCATTTGTGTCCTGATATAAAGTTAGTTCCATCATAGATCCTAATTATCTTCTATTTTACTTACTCTGAAATCCACATCACTAGTAGAAACAAATTCTAATCCTGTGCAACTGAAAAAATACATATACAGCATTGCCACATAATAACTACACATTAGTCCTTCTGACAATTTACGATGTTCTTAGTTTTAAAATAAGAATATGCATCATCCGATAATTATCTTTCTCAATTCACATTGCTTGTCGTTCTTATTTATGTTATTCTAATTTTACTTAACAAATTTATTAATCATTGCTATATAAATAAGCTCCTCGTATTTAATGATATATCATAGGATTAACCTTCTATAGCTATCACTAATAAATATCATTAATTGCACACCTATAAAATTAATTTACATCATAAAACCTAAGACAATATAATAACAAACTTTAAGTAAGTCCATATTTCATTTCATTATTTTAAAGTTTTGAATGTCCAATTGAGTTGAACATCAGTACAACCAAGATGTATGCTTTTACGTTGGTTTCTACATTATTAAAGCGTAAACACCACGGAGGGTGCCTTGATAAAGTACACTGTACAAAAGGGTGACAATAAAAAAAAGTCTAACCTGACCACTAACCTGCCTTCGCTCTCGAACGAACTCGACATTGCATATCCATGAAGTATGTATAATTCCAAAGAATGTTAAAATGTTAAAAGTTCCTTCAAACGTACGTGTATACATTCATTAATGATTTATTAGAATTGACAAATGCTTCCTTGAGGAAAATTTAAAAAGTTGCTCTGCAGTGCATAGAGATAGAACTTAGGCCTCCCACTCACCCTCTACCACATAAACCACTAAAGCAACTCAATATAAACTCTTCCGTAAAGTTATTTACATTTTTAAAATACATTTCAATCAAGCGAAATTCAACTCAATTAGAAATTTAAAATATGTCGCTATTTTGGCTCAAAGCATAGATTTACAGATATTCATTATTTTATATTAATGATCGTAAATGTTCTTTAGTGTGTTAATAACGAATTATTTTAATGTTATACGTCAAGCTAATAATCCAGAGTCACAGATTGTCATCCTCTTACAGTGATACGTAGATTAGAACTTATTCACAATCTGAGATAAATAAATCTAAAAAAAATAGCAGGAACTTTTACTTCTTTAAAAATATTATTATTTCCCGTTATTGTGAAGTAATATGTCTTAGTTTTGGTATCTTAGTTTCTTCGAATTGAATAAACTAGGTTTTGTGCTTGGGAATAGTGGCCATATATAACGTTTGGAGAACTCAAACCCAGTAGACAACGAAATCCTTTCTGAATTATGTCTGATTTATCTTTTAAGTTATAACAGCAAGACATAGAAGATCTCATTTTCGAATAAATCCGTACGGCCCCTTTACAGGTAGAAAAAGTGATTTCCAGTTCAGTAACAGAATTTCAAATTACACTCTCCATTTGTCTTCTGGAGTAAACCGTTCATTCTCTTAGATCTGACTTGTATAGATTAAGAACCAATTATTCATAAAAAATATATATTCTGAAGAAAGAATACGCCTAAGAATTGGATAAAGCTAGGTGAAATGTAGGAGTTTGCGATTTAAAAAGTACATGACATTTGCGGTTGAGCTGCAGCTACATATTCCTCCGTTCGATTTAGATTGGTTGCACCGATTAGGATTGCACCGTTCGACTTCTCTCCTCGAGTTTACCCTATAGCCTTTAAGACCTGCCTGAACTCGTCTAACAGCCTATTGTTACAGATAAACAGACATACAAAACGGAAATAAAAATAGTGTCATAAAGAATTGCTTAAATTGGTTGCTTTTCCTCAAATTTCCTCCTTTCAGAATTGCAAAATACTTTCACTTCCAAATTGACAAGATTTAAAGATAATTATTTATTAATATATCCTTAAACTCAATACTGAAGACAAGAAATAAGAGGAAACGAAACTGGTTAGGGTGTGGGAAATTGCATACTGAAGGATGGAATTGACAGTGTGGCTGGAAGGAAAAGGTGAAGCGGAAAAACACATAATCAAATCCTTTACATTATAATGGAAAGACAGATCGTCTGCTAAGACAAAAAGGAAGGGCAATATTATAGCCCTTTCTCTTGCTATGAAACACCTAAAGACTAGTTAAGACGATGAAATATGGCAATGATTTCATTGGAGCTTTCGTATTCGCTCTATAGCAAGGTACAATAAGAATCTTTGAATCGGTAGTCAAATTTATAGGTTAATAACGAAATAATTCTCATCAATTTGTAAAACTAGAAAGAAACATCTTGTGCATCTAAGATGCGATAACCAAGAACAATGAAAAAAATCTAATATTTGCAATCCCATTGTCAAAATATAGAAGGTTATTTCATGTTTATGGCAGCATACTAAACCACTGGGTGAGTAGGAAGGCTGTTCGGAAAGTTCTAAGAACCTGATAGAAGGAAACACAAGGTCAGAGTGGTTGAGGTTGTTTTAGTTTTTAACATAATCTCCTCGAAGGTAAATACACTTCTGCCAACGGCCTTCCATTGCCTTGACACCAGTAAACTATGTCGATTTCTCCAGAGCTGCAAAATAGCCTGTCACTGTGGCGATGACTTCTTCATTAGACTGAAATTTCTTGTCTCAGGCATGCAATGATCAACTCAAGTTCATCCATAGTGACGTAACGCCGCAAAAATGTTTGAGGATTCCTCTGAAACCGCGCCAAACTGTGGAAGTCACTGAGCGAACGAATGTTTGCTCCGGTGTGTGGTGTGCCAGGACCCCTGAGAACTGAAATGTTCACTGTATAAGCTATCTCATGCATTTTCAATCAACGCACCAGCCAGCACCTTATCATGCACTTTATCGGTTGTTTCTGGTGTGATGGCGATTCACTTGCCAACAGTGGCAAATGATGGTGCGGAGTCTTCTAACACTGTGTCGGCTTTGATAGCTGTCACATTTAATCCCTTTTTCACCACAACACGAACTTCCTTTTGTTCCTTGTTGTCACGTCACTAGCACTTTTGCTTCTGCCCGGCCTCTTTAAAGCAGACGATCAGACGAGAGGCGATGCATATTTACTTGCACGTTCAGACAGCCTAGTAATGTTTTTGTTCCGATTGCAACGTCATCTCTGAGCGATTGTTAGAACTTTCCGAGCAGCCCTCGTATGCAGCAGAGATGTCATTGCAGAGTGTGTGTGTGTGTGTCTGCGGTCAAATGGCTCTGAAAATTGCAGCCTTGTAAGAGGATTACACTTCTGAACTTTCCGGCACTTGCTATAAGTAAACAAATAATTCAAGTAGTATAAAGCCAAGGATTTCAACGTGGCTTATAAAGTAATCGATGCCATGTTGAATTGCAATAAACATCCTGCTGTTGCTGGTACATCCAGAGTAGAGCATCGTAAAGACCGGAGGCCCTGCAGTTCAACTAACATGGTTCAAAAAGTGAGGTCCCTCATGCTCAAAGAAAACCCACCTGTGCAGAGAGAAATGATAAAAACAGTGAAACGTTCACCAACGGCTGTATATCGCGAAATCGCATCAGTGCAGATTTGCAATTGGTGAAGAAACATAAGACTAAGAGTCAAATGCTACGACCATTCACAGGTCTTGGAGAGGAAGACGAACAGCTGAAACTGTGTGAATACTATTTTGCAGGGGATCGCTGCAAGTTTGTAATTAGTCTGGTTGAAGCATGGATTTACCTGTCACGATGTGATGAAAAGAGGGAAATTATTAACGTTCACGTGGCTGCAGAGGTTGTATTACTATTTACGTAAATGTGCAGAAAGTTTTTACGTGTCTTCATGCTTGCTCGAGGTTACTCTTTATACAGAGTGGATACAAAGGGAGAAGTGAGGTCCTAAATGTGCCCTGGAGAACATCTTCGAGTCTCTTTACCGGAACTACATTGCATTGCTGCCTGGCATTGACACATCTCGCGTTGTCATTTGCCAGAACAAGGCGTCTAGTCATACGACACATTTAACAGGGGCATAGATGATATGAAACAGAAATTCACGCAATTCGTTTTCAGAAATTCCTGCAGTTTTTTTATGGCTTTCTCGTGGATTTCTGTTCGTTACAGTACTTTAAACTAGCTTTGGCATGTAAATGGCCTGCACACTCGACAGTCTGTTGAAGGATTGGCAAGAGGAATGAAATGGATTTATCAAAGCGTACTGCAACTCAGTCCTCTGTAGTGGAAACTCAGCTACAGGGCAATAGCTGAAAGACAGGACCTTTCCATCGAACATAACTGCTGGTGGCATTGTGAGAACTTAACATATACCAATTACTATCAACTTTGTTACCATAACATTCAGTCATCAACATCGTCATATTCAGCCGTTTTCTATCCGCTGCTGGGTGAAGGCCTCCATCTTTTCTTTCCACATATCTCGGTCTGGTGCTATCCTCATCCATGTAGCTCCTGAAAAACGCTTGATTTCATCTACCCGTCTTGCATTTGGACGTCGTCTCGGTCGCTTCTTTTCTATAGGAATCCAATGTAGTACATTAGTCGTCCACCTTCCATCTGTTCGTCTAGGTATGTGATCGGCCCATCTCCACTTGATCTTCTTCGCAGTCTTGATTACATCCTCTACCTTTGTTTGTGCGCGAATCCATTCATTTGTCTTTCTGTCTCTCCTAGTTATTCCTAGCATGCATCTCTTCCTTGCTCTTTGTGTGACCCTTAATCTTTGAGTTATTTGTGCATTCAATGCCCAAGTTTCACAGCTATACACCATCACAGGTAAGACACATTGATTATAAACTTTACGCTTCAGACACATTGGTAGTTTGCTTTTGAAAATAAAGTGTAGTCTTCCAAACGAACTCCACGCTATTTTGCATCTTCTCTTTATTTCATCAGTCAACTTTGCATTCGATGTTTTGAGATGACCTAGGTAAATATACTCATCAGCTATGCCTATTGTCTCTCCACTAATCTTTATTTCCTTCTTTGCAGGATATTGATTGTACGTGACTTTTGTTTTACTTAAATTCATTTTCGAACTCTTATTACATAGTTCTTCCATTCTGGTTTGTAGTTCTTCTTCACTTGAAGCAAACAGAACTATATCATGAGCGAATCGTAGTATATCACTTGGCTTGAGATCATTTTTTCTCTTATCTTTGTCATAATTGATTTCAATGTAAGTGTTATACTTTATTTTATGAAAATACAGTATTTTGTACGAAGTCTGCAGTAGATATATATTTTCATGAACTGGGATCACGCCTGTAGTGTTAACTCACTTAACAAATAAACGGAATCATTTCTTTGTTTCCTTTTCAAGACAAGCAGATGATTGATTCAACAGTTTACTGCACTTTGATAAACTATACCTCCATAAAAAGTTCCATCATGAAAGAGTTCTAACAAAACATGGAATAAAAGGAACTCTTAACGTTAAAAGTGGTAAATTAAATTGCATTGTGGAATGATTGATATCTTCCTCCCATCATCGACTGACATACATTAAAAGACTTTTTGCAATATTATTTTATAAATGAAAATGTAAGTTAATTTATAATGTACTGTAAAAGTATTAACAAAAAGTCGTTCTGTCATAGGTTTAGAAAATATATAGTTGAAATAGATAAATGTAGAAGACTTCCTCTGCTATTTTCTTTCGAGTAAATTACAATTTTCTGACTTGGTTGTATAACAGACTCTTCACTTCAGAAGCTGTTAGAGTATCCATCCATACACTCAGTGACACTTGTGTGTGTCTTTCATCACGCTAAGTGATTTAAAGATTGACTGAAACAGACGAGAAGGAAACGGATTCATAGAAGTTAGGAACGTTTCTTTTCAGTCATTCAATCCGTTGCGAGAAAAATATAAGGAGGAAAATTCCTATAAAATTGTGAATTTGTTTCTTTTTTCTAAAGTTCTTGATCCGAGACACGTACACAGCTTCTCTGCAAATATTGAAAAAGACAGACGTAAGACGCGCCGAAGTAAGTAAGACCATTCGATGACTTTGACCGTCCTTTTTATTTTTACTGTCTGGAGAGAACTACGTATTATTGGCACATGCGTTTTGGTGGCCCCAAAATTGTGCAGCAGTGTAGAGGAGGTGCAAAATAGTGTGTGTATGTGGGAGTGATGAAAACGCCCACTAGTTTTTCTCGTAAAAGGTCATAGGAGTATATGGTTGTCAGCGAGCGTAGAGGACGCCTCTGCCCACAAATTCCAAAGCTTATCCCCTTCCCACCCTTATTCCCCTGCCGGAGAAACAAAAAGAGAGGGAAAAAAATCGCCAAAGTGCGGATGAGAACGATTTTTTTTTCTGGAACAGAAACTCCAATACCGTTGGAAGAAAAGTGTGCGTGTGTGGGCCCTGCAATGAGGATAATGCCTCCTCAACGTTGTCTGCTGCTTGCTTCGTATAAACTCTCTCGTCTCAGCGCCCCAATCGATGACGTAGAGATCGATACACTCACACATACTCTCTCACTCGCAAACGAGTCTGCACAGCGTTTCGTTAGTGCTTCTGCTCCCGCGTTGGCTGCTGCCGCTGCTGCTTGGCTGCCAGTGACAGACGAAGACTGTTAGAAACAGGATCAGACTCCAAATGATGCCGCAATCCATCACACCATTCTTCCTCGCGACAACGATTTCCGCCGGCTGCGACGGAGGTCTTAAAACCTCTTGACTTGGCATCCATAACGAGGGCTGATAATTCCAGTCGAAGAAATCAGACACTAAAATGGTTCTGTAGTTCTTGTAGCGTACAATGAATGTGTTAGCTTCTTTTTATTTACAAAACTTTATACAAACACAAAGGTTCTATTACTTTTTTTACACTTTGGAGAAGCAAATGAATAATAAATTCCTCAAAATATTATATTAAAAATTAAGTTCATATTTTTTTCGCTCCAAATAGCTCTTAAAACGGTTATGCTATTTTCTCCGTTTATTTATTTCGTAAAGTGATATGAGAATATCTAATTTTTTAAAAAAATTACCCTTGAAGTATTTATTATAAAAAGTTGTCATTGCTATTACTATTACTACTGCTATTTCCAATAAGAGTAATGGCATTAATATGAATACTGTTTCTTTCACTATTAGAATGCAAAAGTGCTTAATGTCGAAGTTCAGGAGTTTCTCATGCACTTTGAACTCAATTGATCAGAGTATGTTAGAGTGTTTGACAATATTTTATAATTTTCCTGATTCCTTTTCGGATAACTTTAATATGTTGTGGTGTCAATGTTATTAGTTCATTTTATTTCGCTTTACGATATAATCTTTTATCTGAGATCTAGAACTGCATCAGTCTAAGCCCTTGATTTGCAGAAGACACACAGAAAGTGAATTATCCATTTTCATCCATCACTCTTATTTTCTGGACTGCTAGACATTAGACTGACTTCTTTACATCATTAAAATATAATTAGAAGTAGAACCGAGCTCCTGTTCTTGAATGAGTTCCAAAACCTGTGCGACACTGCATTGACCTAGTTTTTGTAAGTTTTGGACTTTTTCACTTCTAACTTTCGAGTACATAATTAATTTTGTATTTCGTATTGACAATAGATGCATTACTGCGGTTTTTTATCATAGCTTTTTAATATGATGTTCGAATTCATCATGGTTTTATATTTCAAATCAATTGTATGTTGCATTGCTTTCCCGCAACACTTAAAATCTTGTGAAACATTGTATTTTTTTTATCACTTATTACTAAAATGAACATGTATCTAAAGCACGATAATACCAATGCCTTAAGAATTAAAAAAAGTTATAAATACAGATCAGAATTCGGAATACAAAATGACATACTGTACCTGCGCTTTTAAAACCACGTTTCAATGAAAATGGAAATGAGATCGAAATAGACGTGTTGAAAGCTGTACTGTTCACGAGGCTGCATTGAAAGTATGTAATTTTCGAAACCTTAAAGCCGGTCTTCTAGACTCAAACAGTGACAGGAAACTGTTCTTGATCTATTCTTCTTAAGGTTAAATGCTTGAATGCGTGAAAATCTACATGTTAAGAGAAAAGTGTGTGTTTCACACAAAAAGATTAATTACTATTTTTTTAGTAATCCTTACTTTAAGATAAAAGAGAAAAACGTTAGCCTCCTAGGTCCAGTCGTTAATGTCATAGACCCCGGATGGGCAAAAGGTGGGAGGACGTGGCTACCAGCCTTGCTACCTATCCTGACTGAGGTTTCCGTAGGCTTAGCATACGAATGACCTGATGACACTTCATCTAAGGCTCAGGCCGCTAACTTTTTCCATACTTGCTCCGGAAGAGTGATCACCAAGTAAAGTCATCTCTAAAATGTAAGGGGCTGAACAGGCAACTTAGACGAAAGTTGGCTTTTCAGCCTATAAAGTTTAAAAATATGAGATAATTGATTTTCTCTTTGAAAGCATGAAGGTTGACTTACGTTTCAACATAACCAATTTTTATGCGAAATGAAATTCTGATTTGAGGACACACATATCACTAATACTAGTAAAGCCTTGCAACTCTCGGCCGCTTAATATTTGATTTGCAGATCTACCAACACAAAATATTAAAGAAGAGGCCTTAAATTAATGTTTTTAATGATGTTCATTGTTTGTGTTGATTGCTGAAATTATAAAGGCCAATCTTCTTTTTCATCCTCCTTTTTGCTGCTTGAATTTGAATGGTTAAGTTGATTTCAGGCTGGATGGCGTAGTTTTTCAGAAAATAGCCACAACCCAGAAAGGTTATTTTTGATCCCCGTTCTATCCTGTTATTCCGCTCCTGGAGTTTCAATGATTCAATTGGTCGGGACCGTACAAACTTATGTGAAGCTCTCATATTATAAGCTTTCCTACGATACCATATATGTGAAGGTGGAGTATATGTGGCTTGCAAGAAAATAGCCAGATACCCTCTCCTCACATACAGACATCCTGAAAATTATTTTAATGCTATAGATCAGGGATCTTTAAAAGGACTCCGCTAGGGAAACCTCTTTTCCCGGACCTACACGTATAGCCACAATGTCAAGATTAAAAGGAAACAAAAAAATATATATTAAAAGCACGATATTTAGCAGAAACTTATAAATATTTGTTTTTGTGTTAATGTATTAAGCGGAAATTCACAATTGACTAGTGAAAATGAAAAAGAAAGCGTGCAAATGAAATACGAAACCATGCTAATATACACCGTGTTAACTTTTTTGTTTTTAATCTTTTGTAATTAATTCATACAATGAGTACATCTTATACACAATTACTTTTTTTGTAATTAGCTCATGGAGTAACCAATAACCGCACTGTCTTACTCGACTAACTATATGAACCGCAAAGGCCTCTTTATTGCATATTACTATCAATACAGAGTCCAGATCTCAAGTAAAGAACAATTGAAGACCATGTTATAGATGTTTAACATCTAAACATGCTTGCGTTGCTTTAGCACTTCTCTTGGATGAAGAGGAGTGCTGATGGCAGTGACAGAAGTCCTTTAAAGAATAACCTCAAATAGTCAAGCATAGTTTCCTTTCATACCCATCACGATATGACAACATTAACATTATAGTAATGATTCAACTTAACACTACGACATTATAACAGGTTTAAACCATAGGAAAACTTTAAACATTAATCAGGAATCATGTGGCACCATCTGATTTAAGCATCTAAAAAAAAAGAGCCACAAGAACCTGACTTTGCTTCCGGCAAAGAATATTGAGATCTCTATTACTTTAAAAATGTGCCTTTGCTCTGAAGTTAATTTAGTTTCTTTTTATAAGAATTAAGCTTTTGATGTTGTGTCTCCATATCTTCCATTTAACCAATGTTTATGAATTGTTTGCATTGTTACTAACATTCTAAGCAAGCTGATGAACTTCTGTGGACGGGATTTACAGATTTTGGTCAAGTACGCTTCGAACAACTCAATTCAATGGATTCGCACGGTACATGAACCCGTATGCACGTGCACAAAAATCAAGCGTAATGAGGGGAAAAGGTTTAACTACTCATGGGGTTAGGATGTAGGAGAGTTCTTTTCATTTTTATGAAACTGTATGGAGAAAAGTGTTTTCTCAATAAGGGACAATATTAAACTTTAAATAATAATTATGTTTTATATCTCAAATGATATGGTTTGTGTTATTACACTAATACGGGTCTATGCTGTTGCCATAATTTAAAATGAAATTAATCTTTTCAAGACTAGGAGAGAAGGAACTTTTATGTCTTACTGGGTTAGAAGTTTTTTCGGTAACTTTTTAATTAGCTATGTATAAAGCTTCAAGTGGCTTTTCACTTAATGAGGTTTCTTTCCTGTTTTCGTTTTACTTTTAAATTATCCCTTTCCCAGTAATAAGTTTTTAGTAATATTGCAACTGCTACCAAGCAATTTTAGTTCATAAAGATGGAAAAATAAAAAATGCCAAAAGAAAACTAATTTAGTCAAAATAGCTTCGCATTCTGTCTTTCTCCATCCATTTATTTTTCATGTTATGTTTACAAAATTTCATCATGTTTTAGAAACTTGAACACGCCCTTTCTTCAGGCCTTTAGTCTTCAATAGTTTACACTATTTCAGAAGTTTAGTATCTAGTTTACTCAACTTTATTTTAATGATTAAATAAGCATTCTGAAAGGGCTCAAAAAGAAGCGACAAGTATCGTAGATTGTAAATATACATCCTTTCCTTTTTCTTTCTTCCACAGACACCATAGCTAATTTTAAATTCTATTTCCGTTTTGATTCTTCTAAAAGTGTCGTTTTAAATGGTGTTCTTAGATATCATTATTAATTGTTATGATTGGCTTTAGAAATGGATACTCACAAGTTAATTATAATTGTTAAGAAAATGGTTCTCTTATAAATAATGACTGTTTGTTTGTCTACATTGAACACATGCTGCATTTATGTATATTGTGGCGATCGCTAAACAACACCGCCAGAATACAGATAAATTATGTTCTAACAAGTAAGACCTTACTTCAGAATGTAGCTTTTAATATGGTCATTCTCTAGGAAGAAATTGTTACAAGCTTATTCTAGATCAGAGGTTCCCAACCTTTTTGGCATGGTGCCTCCCTTGGTAAATCCAGAAAAATCCTCCCCTAATGTTTGGTAATTTGGAATAACGTGAAGGGTTTCGCACACTATTTTAGTGCAATAGCACTATTATCTATCGAAATAAAAATACACCACCTGTAAAACGACAAATTTGAAAGAAACTACCTGTAAATAAATGACTAACGTATGTATTTATTTTACCAGAAAAACTCTTAGAATCATAGTTCTGTTTTCATTCCAGAACACGACGTTCGTTATGTGATCAACGGCTTTTTCGAAACAAAATGAGAGCGTAACGAATTCCCCGAAAGAAAATTGGTGAAACTATAAAGTATGTACATTGTGGAAGTCTTAAGACACGTATTTATAATTGAAGTTTACACAGGTATATTATTTGTATATAATTGTTATGTTTTTTATATAAACATTCCTTATTTAATTCTTTCCGGAGACAGTACTTACACACAATAATAGCAATAAAATAAATCAGTGCCACAATGGACATTGTTAATAGGAAAAAACGAAAGAGGCGGCGAGATGAAATATTTGATTTGTTCCCTGTTGTAGTTGCAATTCTGAGGAGTTTAGATTCACTTCCTGTGCTTCTGACAACAGCTGTTTTTTTTAATTGCTACTGCATTTCAAGCGATATGTCGACTTCCTGTTCTAAAACAAGATTGTACAATGAAGACTATATCAAGTATGGATTTACATATAGGCTATCGAGAGGGATGTTGTCGAATTACCACAGTGTGTAGTTGTGTGCCATAATATTCTGAGCAACGACGCTCTACGCCCGGGTGGATTGGAACGACATTTAAATACAACGCATTCTACTTTTAAAGACAGGCCTAAATATTTTCTATTGGGAAAAGAAACACTCTGAAATATATGAAGTTTGACTGCACTGGAATATTTCAACAATAGAATGAAAAAGTGATGAAAGCATCACACGAGCTTTCCGTTTAAATATAGTAAAAGACTAAAAGCCCCATAGTATTGGAGAGACTTTCATCAAACTTGCTTGCTTAAGGCTGAATCCAAGTAGGTTTTCCCGCCTTTTTCGTTTTTCGTCAATAATTCAAATTTGAGTGCAGTTAAACAGAAAATAAGTTCCACAAACTATCGTTTGTTACATCCTTGAATAGTGAATAGCATTAATTTGAAATAAAGGTTAACAGAAAATTAAAAACTATGTCAACACACTTTTGGGCCATGGAACTGTCCCAAAAGTCTATTGACATAGATTTGAAGTTTCTGTTAAGATTTCTTTCAAGACAATGGTGTTCTTAATGACGTAAGAAACCAACTATAGTTTGTGAAAGTTATTTTCTGTTTAATTGCACTAAAATTTGAATAATTGACGAAAAACGAAAAAGGCGGGAAAACTTACTTGCATTCAGCCTTAAAGCGACTAACATTGTCCTTGGGGTGGAAAGTAAGGCAAAAATGGATAAAATATCGCTGTTAAATAATAATGTAAAACGAAGAAATGTCCTCAGATATAAAAAAAATCAGGTGATTCAAAAACTTAAATGCTCTCCATTTATTGCTTTTCAGTGCGATGGTTCCACTGATATTGCTCAGTGTTGTCAGCTGATAATATATTATCGATCTGTAAATGAGAAGAAGTTGATGGAAGGACTCTTGTTCTCAAAATGTTTGGAAACGACATCTAAAGCTTCTGATATTTTTTCACTTTTATCAACAAATCTGAACTGTACACTACAAGTAGTTAATTTTGTAAAATCAAGTGCTCTAAATCAAGTCTTGGAAGCCTTGTGTAACGATATCAGTGCCGAACACAAAAACTTACTTTTCCATACCGAAGTTAGATGGCTGTCAACGGGAAATGTGTTTAGCAGGTTGTACGAACTTAAGTCATAAGTGGAAGTATTTCTTATGAGTGTAGGAAACGTTGAACTTCATGATTGCTTTACTAATAAAAAAAAATGTGTTTCCCCTCGCTTAGCTTGCAGACATTTTTGAAATATTGAATAATCTCATGCTCAAACTACAAGGTAGAATCTGCAATATACTAACCTCTTACGACGCGATAAATGCTTTCTTGGAAAGGTTCAATTGTGGAAACGTCGTCTTAACGCTTCTCCACCCAATTTTCTTTCATTTTCACGATTGAATGAAACGCTTGACAGCAACGAGTGTCATCTAGCGGAGTGGATAAACACTATCATTGCACACTCAATCGCACATTGCACATAAACACTATCATGATGAATTCAAACGCTATTCTCCTGGCATGTGTGCGGTCGACTGGCGGATACAAACTAACAAGAAGTCCTCTCACCGTTGATGTTGATATATTTCCAGACGAGATTCAGGAGGAGTTTATTGAGTTACAGTGCGATTCAAGTGCCAAAGAACAATTTCATTCAATTCCTCTGGCAGAATGTTGGGTTTGTTTCCTTCCCGTGTATCCACAAGTGGCAACGAAAACCATTACAAGTCCTCATTCAATTCTCGTCCACTTATCTGTGTGAATCAGGATTTTCAACATTGGCCGTAATAAAATCAAAGTTTCGCAACTGCTTGGACATGGAGAGTGATCTCAGATGCGCATTATCGAAATTTACACCAAACATCAAACAGCTCGTAAAACAAAGGCAGCGTCAGCCATCACATTAACTTCTACCCAATTTGGTATTGGACTATTCGTTTAAGATAGGTCTTCAAATATTTGCTGATTACAAAACAGCGGATTTAAGCTTCTACACCTGGTATGCACACTATTACTTGGTTAGTCCCTTATTTCTATATTGTTGTACGTCATTTTTTACTATGTTAGCAACTTAAAAATTTAATAATGTTGTACCTTCTTACACAGTTTCAATAATATTTGCAATAGTTTTGCTCCTTTGGTATCTAATATCATGAATCCTATGTTAGTTTCCATGTTTGCATATAGTATGCATACCATTTGGATATTCATAATCCATTAAAAGATGGTAATTACCTGTAAGTCAAACAAGAGTCTCTTGATGATGAGTTGATTCTAGAAGCGGTCGACGACAACGAGTTAATTTGATAGGAGCGGAAGGAGATCTTTGTAGACATAGAAGGGAGCGGATTAAAGGAAGCAAAAATATTAAAGCAGAAAGTGATATATCTTAAAGTATATTAAAGGTATGTATAAACAAACGCGTGCTAAGTGGAAGCAAAAATTGAACTACAATGCATTCGAAGTTCAACTCCGCAGACGAGAAAGAAATATCTCAGATTCAGAGAATGGCTGATGGTAAATTTTGTAAGTTTGAAATGTTCCAGTGTGACAATGTTGAACGAATGTTACATGGAGACTTCAGATAAACGTTTTGTGTTGTGTGCGAAATTGTGTAACTTTCCGAAGTTTCAATTGTCCATTGAAGACTTTATATGAACACGAGTGTACATTATCAACTATGATCAGTAAGTAGTCTTGTGCTGAGGGAGTAAGATTGATCAAATCAAGTTTTTAGCTTCCTCGAGTCATCCCTGTCTCTGATACCTTATTTTCTCTCAATCATTGAGATAGGAAACTTCCTTATTGTAATGTTATTCTTTGTATTGTTCAAATAGAAATATTTCCATTATATTTATTTGTTAACATTTTCTACTTGATTTTACAAAAGTACACCGCTAAAACATGTCAAGAAATAGTAACAGATGGTTCATGGATTCCCCTGGGGTAAAATATTCTGGACGTAAACTAGTCCCTCATTCGGATCTCCGGGTTCCAAGAACAGGATTAAGAAAGACCTTAGAATAGGAACGTGGAACGTACGAACATTATACCAAACGGGCGCTCTTCAGGGGGCGGCACGCTAGACCAAAAAAGTACGAGCTAGACATATTAGCGATACAAGAAATTCGGTGGGAGGGTCAAGATAGCATCCCGCAGGGGAAGTACACTTTCTACTACGGGGGAACACAGTCTCACGATTTCGGAACAGTATTCCTCATTAATAACAGTATCCTTCAGGCGGTTCAGAATATAGAGTTCGTAAAAAAGACTATCGTACGTTACGATACGTAATCGATGGGGTAACACGGTTTTATTAAACGTCTATGCTCCGACCCACGTGGCTGCTGATAACGACAAAGATATATTCTACGATGAGCTAGAAAGCTTGTTTGACCGATTACCGAAGTATAATTCGAAAATTGTGTTGGGTGATTTCAATGCAAAGGTATGGAGAGAAGAAAAATATAGACCTACTATAGGCAAATACAGAATTCACGAAAAGACCAACAACAATGGCGAAAAACTGATAACTTTCGCGATTTCGAAAAACCTACTGGTAAAGAGCACGCACTTTGAACACAAAGACATACACAAATACACATGGGTATCTCCGGACGGCAAAACTCTCAACCAGATCGATCACGTATTAGTAGATAGACGAAGACACACCAACATCAACATGCACGGCAGTGCATGAGCCAAGTTCTTCACGTCAGAAAACGTTAGCACTGCCAGAAGCATGTTATACAGGAACAAGAGTTTATGGCAAAATCGACGATTTGGGGGCCCCGTAAGAAAAAAGATGTTAAAGATAGGAATATGAGCTTTTGCCGTTAAGGAGATATGGTAAATATGTGCAGATGTTCAAAATTTCATATTCGTATCTCAAACTATGTTCTAGTTGTGGACCCCTGAAATTGCACATTTTAGGCTAACTGACTCACTCACTCACTCACTCACTCACTGACTGACTCACTCATCATATTGTTTAGGGTGTTTGGAGCAAGCTAGAAACATGAAATTTGGTATGAAGGTAGAGGATGATAAGTAGATAAAGGAAAAATTCCGACATTTTGAAAAGGTCGCCATCTTGGATTCAAAATGGCCGCCAAACCTAAAATTTCAAAGAATACACAGCCTAAACGGCTAAAGATAGAACAGTGAAATTTGGTATGAAACTACATCATTGGTAGC
>JAGDQP010000878.1:4768-97888 GCA_022664845.1 Lepisma saccharinum
TATATATATATATATATATATATATGGCTGTGAATATTCACAGCCATATTCAATCCACTACTGGATGAGGCCTCTCCCGGAGGGAGAAGATTGGTCTATTGCTCCCACGCTGATCAGACGTGTTGAGAGAGTAGTGCTGAAACTCTCAGCTGTGATCGCCACTGTCTTTTATTCACAGCAGTTCCCCAATTGCATCACGGTGCTGGGTGGGCACAGTTCCAGACCCTCTCGCGTTGGAAGACATGCATAGCTCGATAAATTGACTCTTGGAACAGCATAAACCTCCTAATCAAATTGTGTACTGAAAGGTTATCACTAACATAAAACAATTACAAATTTATTGCATAGGCCGTGTTGCCATAACATGATTTATAGCATGCTGGGCCAAAAACGCAGAAACCATTTTACTTTGAAAACTCTTAAAAGAACTGAAAGTAAATACACCTTTTATAAAACCTCTTTTCTTCCATATTTGGAACACTGTTAAAAATGACTTTCTCAGAAATGAATAAATTTTCCTACTCAAAAAAAGTCGAGTAAATTTTACTCGAAAGTGAGAAAAAATATTCTCAAAAATTAAAATTTGAGAATGGTAATTCTCAGATACGAGCTAAGACATACTTTTCAAATTTGAGCTGATGCAATTATTCAAACTGTGTGTCTCTGGAAAGGTAATATTACAATCCTGCGAGATAATTAAATGAAATCTATAGACATAGTTTATTATCTGGTGAGCGTTGTAAAAGAATATCTTAAACAAGTGCAGTTATCTCAAAGAAAATAAGAACTAAGTTCTCTGTCGGACAGTCCAATCTCTATCACTGTGACTGCATGTGATATTCATACGCGGGCGTGATTGCGGCAAAAACAAAACATATTGTCGGGAATTAAGCTTAAGATTTCTGCTTCCTAAAGTTTGTTTTTCGTAAGAATAAAGTGTGTTTATCTGTTGTGGTAGTAACAAACTCCTAACAAAGCTGAATCAGTTTCATAACATACCTGTTGCATTTCCCGCTTGTGTCAATAGATGTCTCTACTTTTAATAATATAAAGTTGAAGTGAGTAACTTTTTCTTTTACGCTAAATTGTTATTTTTTATACTGTTTTATTGGCATACAATTTAAATATGTTTAATAATGATTCGTTATGCAGATTAAGCGATTGTACAAACACAATGGAGTATTGTAAAATAAAATATACCTCAGATGGATATGTACAGCAAGGTTATAGATATTGTATGCAGGGTACAGCGTGTATAGAGGAGTTGTATACTTACCCTCTATGCAACAAATATTTTTTTTATCTTTGTCGCCTGCGTTTATCTTTAGTTAGAGGTAGTGGAGGGCTTTTCTGTGGTTGCAGAAAGAAGCTGAAAAACACTGATGCGATCACGGATAAAGTTCTCTGCTGTTTGTTAGAGGAGATGTCTCACTACAGGTTATACTTGGGACAATTTTGAATACATATTTTCTCATCTTCATTCGCTCTCAACGTCATTTTGAGTAAATTCCTTCTCACAATGTGAATATGTTTCTCTCAATTTCGAATAAATATTTTCTCATTTTTTTTAGCTCTCATAACGATTTTGAGTGGTTACCCTCCCAAAACTTTGAAACAAATGTTCTCAATTTTGACTAACTATTTTCTCATTTTCGTAGCTCCGGAGCTATCTTTTGAGTCATTACGTTCTCAACATTTTTAGCATATATGCTTCGTCACTTTTGAATATATATTTCTTCTCATTTCTGAAAAATAGTCCCAACTTCTATCATTTTTGAGTCAACATTTAAACTCATTTTCGAGTAGTTTTACCTCATGTTTGAGACCTTTTTTCTCATTATCCGAGAAATATTTTCTCATTTTTTGAGCAACATCACGTGTTCAAAATTGAGCAAAATTTAGTCGTACCCAGATTGAGCCCAAAATTTTCTCAAATTCGAGATTTTTTGTTTTGTTTTTGAATAAACTTTTTAACAGTGAAGATTCTTACACAATTTAATAGATGTATTACTGTCAACCTTGAGGAAAAATTGAAAAGTATTAAAATTGTTTAAGTAATCTGTGATATTCCTAAAGATGTTTTTAAAAAATAAACTGTAATATTCGGAGGTTAAATCACGAAGGTCATACACCAAGCCGCCGTGATATAGCGGCGAAGATTGCTATCTACAGCTTGACATTGGGAGAATTTGCATAGGTTCAAACTTTACTTACACCACCCAATCCGATTCAGCCTTTCCGTTGCATATATCAAGATTGTCTTAGAATTCTAGTCCTTGTTGTTACATTTACCATCCCATTCTCCTAATGTTGGGCTCGCCAAGGGATGTCTTCTCGAAGATTTGAGCCAGGCTTAGACCCTAGTTGATACTCTGGTTAGGAAATGTAAAATAACTAACTAAACTAACTCTATGGCTTATGGAACTCGCAAGTTCATCGCCGCAGTAACAAACGTTCGCCATTGGATTCTATCCAAGGTAATATCAAGCCAGTTTTCATCACGAACATTTACTTCTCGAAGATCTCTTCTAATATTGTCCTTCCAACCAGGATAGAATATAATCTTCGTTTTCTTCCATCCGAGCTACATGGTCTGCCCACCTTAGTCGTCGCGATTTCATTATTTTTACATCTGATGAATCGTACAGTCCGTGGAGTTCTTCATTATGCAGTCTCCTCCACTCTCCAGTCATCTCGTCGCGTTTCGGTCCGTATATCTTTCTCAAAACCAAAACCTGAGGATATTCATCATCCTGCATTATTAGCATCATCCAAGCGGATCAAAAATATAGCAAAATCACATACAATTGATTACAACTTTTCCAAAGCCAATTATGAGAAATTGTATCGCGACATTGAGTCAGTAAATTGGGAAAGTGTATCGGATAGCTTAACTGTCGATGATGCTGTTGACTCTTTCTATAATACATTATATGCCATTTTCGATAAATGTATACCACGATAAAGACCTAAACTAAAGTACCCTATCTGGTTTTAAAATCACTTAATTAAACTAATCAAGAAAAAGACAGCACCGTAGAAAATGGAAACAAGCAATCGGAGTTGTTAGTTATCACTATAATAAATGTAAAGAATTACATACTGTCTCCAAAAAAGAAATATCTGCAGCATATAAAACTTATTTGCGCAATTGTGAAACTGACAGTTTAACTGAACCCAAAAGCTTTTGGACATTCATAAAAAATAAAAGACGAAAGTCAGAATGCAATGTGCTAAATTACCAGGGACAACAATTAATTGAAGAAACAGCTATTGCGAATGCATTCATGAAACATTTTCAAGTAGCCTACAATATGTCAAAATATAACCTTGATACTTTAACTGAACACAATAAATTGTTCTGAAATTTTAGATACATTATTTCTCGAACACATTGAACTGAAGGACATAGAAAAGCTATTTAAAAACTGAAACCTCGGACATCTTTCGGGGCTGACAGAGTCCCATCTTTTATTATCAAAGGCTGTTCTGAAATACTAAAATATCCACTGCAAGCGATTTTCAGTAAATCGCTAGCAACCTGTGAATTCCCTGCCAAATGGAAACTTGCCGACATCTGTCCCATTCCTAAAAGTAGTAATGATATTAAAAATTATCCCCCAATTGCCATAATATCTGCGCCAGCCAAAGTATTTGAAATTATTTTACATGAACGTATATACTCACATGTTCGCTCAATTATCTCGCCCTTCCAACATGGATTCTTTCCAAATAAATCGACTGTAACTAACCTTGATGAATTCACACATTTTTTAGCTAGACAAATTGACAATAGAGGTCAAGTAGACGTAATTTACACAAACTTTTCGAAAGCCTTTGATGTCATTAATCATGATATCCTACTTAGCAAGCTTGTAACATTCAGCTTCCCAGAAAAATTACGCCAGTTAATAGCATCCTTTTTGTGTCACCGTAAACACCGTGTTCTTTACAAAAATAGTATAACCGAGGAATATGTTGTAAATTCTGGTGTGCCTCAAGGATCGAACCTTGGACCTCTTTTGTTCTTATTGTTCGTAAATGACTTGCTTGCTGTCATAACATCTTCCAAGAAACTTCTTTTTGCAGATTATTTAAAAATCTATTGTAGTATTTCCTCCGAATTGGACGCGGTCTCCTTACAAAATGATATTAATCCAGTCTCCAATTGGTGTAAAACAAACATGGTATTATTAAATATTAATAAATGTAGTGTAATGTCATATACGAGAAAAACAAACTATTTGAAATTCGAATACAAAGTTAATGACTCTCCACTAGTTCGAGTAGATTCTATTACTGATCTTGGTGTAACCATTAAATCTAACCTCTCATTCGACATGCACATAAATCGCCTTGTTAGCGAAGCTTACACGAACCTCGTGTTTGTAATGAGGTTAACTAGCGGTTTCTCGAATATTGATGTCTTAAAAACTTTATATACAGAGTATGTTAGGTCAAAGTTAGAATACGCAGCAATAATATGGGATCCTAATACACAGAAGAACTCTCGACAAATTGTACGATTTTTGACATACAAAGAAACTGGAATATATCCTAAATTTGAAAAGTACTTAGACCTGGTAAATAAGTACAGGTTACAATCTCTTGAAAACAGAAGAGTTAATTTTCTCTTAACTTTCCTACACAAACTCTTACACAGTAAAATCGACTCAGAAAGCTTATTATCTGAATTAAGGCTGTATGTACCGCATAGAGTAACTCAACCGCGTAATGCTGTCTTCCACCTTTCGGCCCAAAGAACTAAAGCAATGGACATATCGCCTATTAGGAGAATATGCTCATTATATAATTGTATACTTAAAGAATGTCCTGAGATTGATATATTTAACGTAAATATGAAAGAATTCCATTCTTGTATAAAATAATGAATATTTTATGAATAATATGTTACCATGCAGCTCTAAATATGTATGTTATACCTATGTATGTATATAGAAAATGTCATATGTGTATGTTCAACACCACAATTAGGCTATTAACCTGTTGTGTTCAATAAATAAATTCTCGAGTACACGTAATTTATGTTCATCTGCTAGGGTCGTACTCCAACTTTCGCAACCGTAAAGTATTACCGGCAGAATAACCGTTCTGTATATTTCCAATTTCAATTTCCTTGATATTAATCGCGATGTTAGAAGTTTTTGGACTGAATAGAAACATGCGCTCCCCGATACCAAGCGACTGTTTATTTCTTCCATTACCTCATTTTTGCTTGTTACGTATGCTCCCAATTATTTAAATTTGTTTATTTTCTCTATGACCTCATCCTTAATTCTTATGTTTTTATTTCCTTCACTCCCTGTGTTTCGGCTTGTTATCATGTATTTTGTTTTATTTATGTTTACCTGTAGACCTATCTCATACCACGCTTCTACTAAAACATCGGTGTTGCTTTGAAGTGCATCTATATCGTCCCCTATTAAATCTACATCATCCGTGTATACGAACAGTTGATTCAAACCATTCAATGATAGTCCTTTTTTGTCCCCTTTAATTTTCAAAATCGCATATTCTAACGCAAAGTTAAACAGTAGTGGGGACAAGGCATCGCCTTGTTTCAATCCGTTGCGAATCTTGAAACTATCTGACATATTATTACCTATCCGTACTCTGCTTATGGGGTCGCTGAGACACATCTTCACTAGTTGAAGCAGTTTTTTCGGAAATGTAAAATAGGTAAATAAATAGTGTAACGTGTAAAATCACTGCAAGGAGAATTACACATTTTAGACTAGCTGGAAAACCCGCCCTTGGAAGGGACCAAGGCAATCAGTCTATAAAAACTGTCTTATACCAGTAAAACCAGAAATGAATGGATTACACTTCTTGTATCATGATAGGCGAAGCAAAATGAAACAAACAACCCGGTTCACATATGCCACCCAAATGACACAATTGTCGTGTGGGTCGTATAACCATATAGGATATTAGGCAATACATTAGATGTAGCATTGAAAAATACTGCACAGGAATTAAAACACCCATCAGTATGAAAATTTCGATACTGGACGTAGTCTTCTCCTAGTCAAATGAAGGAGCCGTGCAAATTGATCCAACGGTGTGCATTTCTATGCCGGACAGGCACATCATAGTGTTCCCATAATTTATCTCTATCAAAACGGGAAGTTTTCAGTTTTTATTTCAAAAACTTGGTGCATTTTGTGACAAAGCGGGTCACGGTAAAATAAAATGTGACTTGAACTTTAAGAAAATGCATATAATTAGATATAAGAGATATGGAAACTACAGTAGACCCACGGTAATACGTTCTCCGATGGTTCGACTCTTTGCATAATTCGACCATTACACAATTTGAGGAATGTCGACTGATGGCTTTACTTGTGGAGTTCTTTTGTAGTTTTTCATAATTATCAAATAGATTTATTTGAATTTTAACGTACTGTATTAAATATTTTTCTTCCTCTAATCCGACCTTACTTGCGTTCCGACCGTGCCCCCAGTCAGTCCCACGGAGTTCTACTGTACTTCCATCCTGTATACCCTAATCCAGCAAATTTATCCTGAATAGCAGCTGACCATTCGGTGCCTTTTAGACGTCTAATTTTGGTCTTACATGGTGCTTCCATACCTATTTTAATGTGTTTTACTCTATTTTGGGGCAGTGGAACGTTGATCCTGGTCTCCAGGGTTTAATCTGTGATGCTTGCTAACATATTTTGTTATAATTGTGCTCTGTTGCTTTACATTCGGTATTGTTTTATTCTTTAATTTTGGCCTGTTCATACGCTAGAAAAATGATTTTTTACCAACATTTTGAATATGAATCTGGAGCTAACTTCGCCCAGGTCTTTTTTGAAGTTATTTTATTTCCAATATGATTATGTTTTTCTTTTCTATTGCATTAATTTAGAAGTGTCAACAAGTGCAACAAAAGCAACAACAACAACAACAACAACATGAACATCATCAACAAGAGATACAGCAACAAGTTGAAAGTACCATTTCCCAATCATCCAGCGGGTTCTCACCGTACCAGGCACCACCACTGCCCCCACGGAGCTCCCAGAACAGACCGTCTGCTGCTGGCCAGTGCAAGAATCACGCAGGCGCAAGTCAAAGGATGCCCCAAGGTAAGGAAAGGAAACAACATAAACCAAACTATTCGTTTCGTCTCGTTGTCTCGTTCCTCAAAACATATTAGCTTGTGTAATAAGTCGTTGATGTTCTTTCGGAACGTGCTATTTAAATAATAAATATTTCCCCTACAAAAAGAAGAAAATCTTTTGTTTTGCTTCGAAGCAAAACAATCTTGAGAAACGATATATTGTGTGAAGTGTCTTTCCTGGAGAAAGAATTAAAAATAAACATAAGAGAGAGTGAAATACATTCTTTTGGGAATCGGGCGAGATCCAAGAAGCTGGAGCTATTAGGAAAAGCAGCATACAGGTAAGAAGAAATTGCCTAAGAAGTTGTTTCTCTTCGTGTTCATATGTTGTGTATGTGAAGGGGAAGGGGGAGAGGAGGAGAGCGTGCATGAGACACTCAAGTAAAGTGTTTTTTTTTTCTTCCTGACAAGTTCAATTTTACTCGAAGCACGCAACGTATCTACTATAGTTTCTTGCGTCACTGTTAACAACCATCAAAGCAGTGTGTGTGTGTGAGTTGTCAAGCATATTCCGGTTAATTGTAAAGTTGGTCGGTTCTTGCTTACGGCGCGTTTTTGTTTTTCAAAGTATGTCACGTATTTTACGAAGCAAGAGCTTGAGATTGTATGTAGTAGTTGTACACGTTGTGTTTTTGAGTACAAAGCTCGTGTTTTTCTCCTCTTGTACGTAGTACACTAGTTCGTTCGTTGGATGTGATGTGAAAGCGTGGAAGTGTCTTATAGTGCATGTTGTGAAGGCAAGTTAAAAAAATTAACTGTTGCCCCTAGTGGCACGGTAGATCTTGTCAACATTAATTAAAAATCATAGGACATGACATTACGTAAGTACAGTACTCTTTTCTTTCTCATATATTGAAAATACTAGTAATTTGGTATTGCAGAATTGCTTTCTTATTGCTAGTGTGTGATCCTTTCGTTAAAATCACTAATATCTTGTTTTAGTTATTTTCTGTTACTGATAATACCAAACATGTATCCATATATTTTTTTTTTTCGGTAAGGGTCCAGGGACTTTAGAGAGGAATATAGTGTGTTCGAGTATGAAGTGTATTTCATGCATTAAAAATATAGATACAATTACGCCTAAAATTATGCTATATTTTCGTAGAAATGTGAATTTCGGCCGGGGTATAAAACCCCCTGGATACGTCAAGTTACATTTTTATTTGGTGGAAATTTGTTTGCCTAACTCTGAAATAGTGACGGCGCCAACAAGTGGTTTGGTACAGGATTTATCCACGTTTTTTTCAAGTCTACAAGAGGATGGACTTGCACTTGTAAGATAGGCTGAATGAAATTTTGGTCACCTGCTTGCTGTTCTTCCACCAAGTTTATTCTGGTATCGTTCATCAACTGACATGTACGGCATTAAATCCATAGAATTATCCCTATTAAACTGTTCATAATAATTCTTTGTTGACTCTTATATAACAAAAGAATCATCTTTAATTATTCAGATAATATTCTTATTGGTCTTTTTTTTTCATTGAATTATCTTTAATTTAATAAAACTTTTAAAAGATGTCATTACTTTTTTTTTTTTTTGCATTGTAATGAATCATAAAAACTATAGGCCTAAAATATGTATATTTTATCCTTACTTACAAACCATATAATAGAAGAGTTATCCGGATCCCTATTGATTCAGATGAATTACCTTTACACTCACGCTCATACACATTATATATGGAGTTATTATCCTTATTGGTCAACACGTAGAAGAATTATTCTTACTGATTGCTGTATCATAAAGGAAATTCTTAATTATTGTTGTACATTATTTTATCATAGAGCAGCTCTTTATTGAACCTAATGGAATAGACTAATATTTGCTCTATATCAGTTTCGATTTGTTATAAAATTAAGAAGGGTGTGGGTTTCTGAAACAAGTGGTTGCTTGTCAATTTCACCTACTAAATGTTTCGGTAGAAATACAAATGATCTTTCCGTGGTTGGGGTGACATCAACCGGATATATAAAATCCTGAGGCATCAAGGAAAATCACCCCTCCCCAGCAAATCAAACACTGCTCTCTATGTAGCCGGTAGGATGCTGTAAGAGTTTACTAACGAAGCCGTATATACACGTTCCAAACTGCCTACCGTAATTACCAGAGGGATTTCCATATATTTTCAAAAATTAGATTCCTGAGGCAAATGCCAAGTATTTCATTAACTCTGTTTTTTGTAATGTTGCAAGAGAAACTATTATTAATAGCTAAGGTAATATAAGGATTGTCCAAATGAAATATAAACAAGATATTGGATTTAACTATATTCACATAGCGCATAATAGGAACAACAATTGTTATCAACAGCGTTATTAATTAGATATGTTATAGGTACACTGTACCATTGAAGCAAGCGTCCCTTTGGTCGATAAGTTTATGAAATAGGCTATGATACTCAAATCTGTTTCATTTGGACGACTCTTTTTAATATACTGAGAAATATCTTTATCCAGACGAAATAATATTTAACAGAAATATACAGAAAATATGTATTTACTACTGAAATATACTGTAAAAAAAGTCCTTGTGCGTGTTTTGTACAAATACAATGAGTCAGCATTTAATCACTCCAGGTCCTTCCCCCCTCCCCTTCAAAATTCAGATTTTTATGCGGAATTAGCATACTTTTATTCGTAATTATATATATAATATCCAAACACACCTTGGACGCTCCTGAAGCCCGTTAACCCCTTCCAATTCCCTTCGAGATACGTGGTTACATTAGGTTCCATGTAGTCAAGGTATGTAAATATATTTGGATTCTAAACGTAATAGATATTATGTTTTTCTTACTACGTGTTAGTTTAGGTATGCTGAAATAACATCACAATACTCTACATTGTTTGTGTTCAACATGATACTGACCGATTGGGAAACAATACACATTACCGACATAATAATAAATAAAATAAAGAGAAAAGAAGAAATTGAAATTCTTCTTAGTCGCATGGATTGCATAGGTTGTAGGCGCTCTTTTGGTCTGTTACATTGTAACTCGCTAGAATGAGAACTCCCAGTACGAAATCTATATACAGTACGCGCAATTCAATCCCCGGCCTGACTAGATACATCTAGTTGCCATGCGGTATTGAAAGCATGTGGTTGCGCAGTTGCAATCTCAGATACGTTATCTACTGCGCACAAAAGTTCTGAGGAGAATATTATTGTTCCCGCTTTTCTTCTTTCTAATCCCATTTCACCCATTCTACTCCTCAAAAGATTTTATTAGAATTCTAATCATAATATTTTCCTTAACCTTATTATCTCTATGAAACCCTTACTCTTAATGTTCGTTTTTAATAACTGTTTTGCTAGAAAATGCAGTTAAACAGATAATAGGCACTACGGATACATTTATTTATGTAGCTATTTGACTTCACGGCAAAGTTGATATTTTGCATTGCATTTCATTACTAGCTACGTCACAGTGACCTTAGTTTCTAAAAAAAACAAAGGTAGTAGAATTGAAGACTGGAAATGAAAATGATGTAAGTCCCAAAATCCAATAATCACGTTTTCGATGTTAAAATGTTCGAAGTGCCAAGTCTAACAACTGAAAAAACGGTGTCTAGAGTCTAGCTAGACCATTGCAAAGTGATGAATGTGCCGGGCGGAGTGACGTGGAGGGTCTAAATTTACACCTTGGCACTTACTTCGTATCTATTCAGATAATTTTTTTGTCTTTGAACATGACAATGACACAGTGAAATGTTGAAAATGTCAAAGGAAGCAAAAGGGAGCCTTCATTTACAAGTAGTAAAGTAATATTCTTATGAATGAAATAAGAGTTTTAAAAAAAACCTTCACCTTGGTGGGGTTGAACCTGCTACCTTCCTTATCCCTTGTGCTATTCGAGCACTACGAGAGAACCCCTTCGCAAGAGTTTCTTTCGTCTCGTCAGGTACTTGAAAACAACTTTCAAAGATTTCTTCTGTATTTCTTACTGCTGACGTCTTCTGGTATATTTTTGTCACAGAGAGAAGTTATCAGCTCTTCTATTGTCATTTCTTAACTAAACGTAATTAACTTTTCTCAGTAGGGCATCGTCTTTCGATAACCTTCACGGTAACAAATGATGAAATTCAAACTTGACTAGTACCCATGATGAATGTTGAACCACTCTATAAGAAGATGAGAAATTGTCCTTTCAAGTTTGAAGAATAAATTTCGTCTGTAAAACATCGGAATACCATCTCAAAAGATCACATTTTCTATCCAAAGCGACAGTTTCATTAAAATCCACTCTTTTTGATAGAAATCACTTTCTTATCGAAAAAAAAAGTGAAAATTTCAGCTTTTCTGATTTAGTATGTAACAAGTGTAATGACGCCTTACCTTTCAGTGTGCTTATTTGCCTTACTGTAATAATAATAATAATACATTCAGTGTCAGTGGCAACCTTGCTGACATTTGAAGCATTTCTGTCTGACGTTCAGATTATTATTATTATTATTGCATTTATACTCAATTTATGAAAGTTCTGTGGATATCATTAGCAGATACCGATGGAACTTTCAATATAATTAGTTCTTCCGCTTTTCTTGTTTCTTTTTTTTTTTTAACTATGATTGGTATGCGCTTGTGAATGATATGTGAATGAGGTTTGGAACGCAGGATATATCAATGTCAGATGATATCCAGTATGGTCGATCGATGAAACGTACTTTTATGTCCGTCCTGAAGAATGTTGCTTCTTTGAGAACACACATACACACACACACACACTTACATTATATTATGTATATATAACATAGTCTGAGCTATGCCTCGTTTGCGTGTTTTTTTTATTTTTTTTATTTTTTAAATAGTTTTAATTGTGCAGGATAATAGACTTCTGAAATGTGGAACAGGTTTTTTCTCCTTCAATTTTCAAAGGAGCAAGTTCTCAGTTTATGGAACTTGCCAACGTAGAGGAAAGTCTACACTTTAATGTTTTTGTACCTTAACATTCTAATTGGTCAATTCTTTTCTAACAAACTAACCACTGCATTGAGCTGAACTAATTAGGAAATAAAGAATTTTTTTTATTTAAAAAAAATCTAAAGTCACTTGTATTACAATTTCTTCTAAAGCAATTAGTTACTTAATACCTTAACTTATTGACGAGAAAATGCAAAGAACTTACAAAGAGGCCAGAAAAGTTTTGCAGATTTGGTTTAGAAAGGAGCTGTGTTCTGTACAATTGAATTTTTAAAAGCATTCTCTGGAAGTCAAATGTGAGGGATTACATTCCTCAAAAAGTATCTGGGTTCAAAGATAGAGGAGTAATCGGCTATGGCTTTAATTTAAGTAACATCCTGACTATCTTTAGCGAAAACTGAGGCAAATGGAAGTCGGAAATAGACTTTATATCATGAGTGCCGATTCGTTCGTAGACTGGATGACTAACAAGAAAGAAGTCCTTGACTTCCGATCATCTGAGAAGAGGGTGTGTTCGAGACCTGCTCGCATTGGTCTTTTTTTGACTGAGGTTTTCCATGGTTTCCTTAGGCCTACCAGGCAGATATCGCGTTGGGTATAGAGTATAGGTCCTGACCGCTCTGTTGCTCATCCCTTTGGGGATAAATACGTGTACTCTACAGCAGTGGTTTTCAACTGCCGGTCCGCGCAACTCCTGTACCGATCCTCGGTAAATTTATACATTTAATTATTTTACATTTATTTGATATATTTCAACAGTTCAAAATCAAAATCAAGATTATTATTATTTTGTAAAGAACTAGAATCTGACATCTTTCATACGTCAAATAAATCTCTAACTTACTGACATCTTCCCGGTCCTTGAAATTCTTCTCTGTAGTATGCCGATTCGTGAGTATTAAAAGGTTGAAATACAGCACTCTACAGTTTATTCGTGTAAATTAAATACAGAATATTGTTAGTTGAAGGGGATTTTTCTCCAATAAGAGGGCTTATGGGCTTTTCGACATATTTTAGTAGAGATAAGGATAATTTTTGCCTTCTCTCTGGTAAGATAATTTTGTCCTTAGGGAAAAAATTATTTTTAAAGAATTTTTATGATAGATCTATTAACGTTGTAACATGAGTTTATGTTGAAAAGGAGTATTATTAGAAGATGACGTTTTTAGAAGTTAGGCAAATATAATTTAAAACTTTATTCTTTTGGGTAATCGGAAAAGTTAGCTCTATAGTCTTTTCCTCCAACTTGTAGTGAAGAGTGTCATGACAAATATTGCCCTATATTTTTCGTGTTATGTGTAGGAAATCTGCTGGACTACTAATGTTCCTGGCGGCTGCTTACAGAGTTTAAAGAATATGCAAGTTTAGAAATTGGTTATATGCTCTTATAAATACCATTCCGGCATTCATCCGGTCACCAGTGCGATCAGGGGTATAATCATGGCAAAATTGGGTTCAGTGCTGGAGCTCGAACCCGTAACTTTCGCATTATAATAAAAAAAAGAACTGCAACCGTCTGCCTGTCCCTCTCTTTCTTTCTTTCTTTCTTTTTTTTTTTTTACTGAAAACAAATACCTCGCTGTTTAACACAAAAAACTAGTTGAAACAGTGATCTGTTTTCTCGGTGTGACGTAAAATAATGTGGATAATACTTGACGTGAATGAAACTGATGTGATTGTAAGAAGCAACTACCAGCAGAGAGTTCCGTTTTTTTTTTTATTTCTTTATTTACGAACATACCTGCAATATACTTGTTTGCTTCTCTAGAAGTTTTGTTTTTTTCATGATAATTCTGCTTTTACAAAATAAAGTTTTGAGCGAAAAAAAAAAACTGAATGTGATTGCTATTATAATAATCTGCATATCCATCTCATGCTCTACTTTTGCTTGAAATTGTTTTATTGAAGTTGTTTTTGTTTTATTGTTTGTGTCTGTGAGATTTTGTGTACACTTTCAAGATGGAATGGGAACATCGTTCCCCTAACAAATTCAGAGGTTTTGCGGCTCAGAAGCAAACAGAGACAGCGGGAGATAAAATGTATTATAATATATATAATTATGTAAACTAAAATAGCATTAGTACAAAAAAAATAACACTGTTTATGAATAAAATATTAATAGTAAAGTCAGGATTGTGTGCAGATAATTTGAAGACAGAATAATATCCGAAAAGTGTCTTCACACAATCCTGCCGTTACTACTAACGTTTAATTAAAACTAAAATTGTAGTCATTGTGTGTCAAATAAATTGTACTCATTATTGAAGGACGAAACGAACTTTGGTCCGTGAATGTTAATTTCTGTTTTCCTCTACTCAAATTAGAATAATTGACGTAAAACGAAAAAGACGGGAAACCCCACTTGGATTGAGCCTTAATCATGGTTTGGACTTCTGTTTATAATCCGACCACAATGACTTCACCGCTGGAAGTAGTGCAAGGGAATGGCGCTGAACGATTAACTTATTTTGGTCGGATAATAAGTGCATGATCAAAAAGCTCATATATATAGAAATCTAGCGCCTCTTTCACCCCTTTCCGCTAGGATTTGACTATAATGTAGCACCAACGAGTACACTGTTTTACAGAAAGCTGAACTTCACAAGTACTTCAACTTTTAATTCTTATGGTAGTGGGTTCGTCTCTTTTCTCTTCTGTTATTCCTAGTAGAGTAAATATAATTAAAAAGCAAAGCTCGTATAATATTTGATCAGAAATGTGTTTATTCTATGTAACGGGTGATTCTTGGTCGTTTAGGATGCCAACCATTTCTTTTCTTCTTATCACTGATCTTTGGAGAAAGATAATAAAGTCTTCTTAGAAAAATGGAGAATGTCATCTGCCCGTCGTCTTCATTACTTTTAATTGATGATGACATGATTGCTGAAGCATGTAAAGCATGTTGAAAGTCCGCTACAAAAACAAATTCTAACTGGCTGACCTTCCGGCATGACTTTGTATTAGTAAAAAAAAAAAAGGAAAGGAAACCGAAAACGATTCTTTTTAAGTGTCCATTTGAGCGGCGGCTCAGTAATCAGTTGTCAACACAGCGCAATACCCTTTGCGTGCTTACCTTCAGCTCATGTCGTTTTAGAGAGTGATGATTAACGTCTTGCTTGTTCTTACCGGCGTTGCCTATTTTGTCTTTAATATATATTTTTTTTCAACGCACTATACGTGAATTGTCCTGTTGACAAACGGACATTGACATTGTCCTTATGTAAAAAAAATATTTCGCCCTTTTTTGACGTTTTCCATTTTTTGGTTTAGTGTTTCTTTGTTTTGCTAGCATTTCTTTTCTACCTCTTATGCATTTGTGTCCTTTTATTACCTATTCGGTTTTCTTTTGGTGTTCACTTTAAACTGTTGGAGGATCTTAATTTAGTTTTTATCTTATTGATCACAGGGACAAACCAAAATTGGTTCACCTTGCTGTAGAACCTTTGGGTTAAATTTGCCTTCGGCAAGAATCAATATGCTTTTTTTTTAGACAATGTGCATTATAAAATACACTTCATGTACACTTTTTGAACTTCTTAAATAAATACCGGTTTTGTGTACCTTATCTGTACAGGAAGTATGGTATGGAGTGTTTCTCATGTCTTCGTGAAAGTGAATTTTGAACATTTGTTGTGGACTTATTTCTGCACGATTGTTGTTTATTAGTTCTTCAACGCATTTTGTTCGTAATTGAATTTCTTCTCAAGGTTAAGTATGCACGCTCTTGTTTAACCACCTATGCAATGGCCGACATTTACGAATGGTATTTCGACTGAGGAATGTCTTTAGTTTAGCCCAGAAACTCAAATTGAAACCTGAATTGCAAAACATCCCAAGTCCGCCGGAGTATTGTTTCAGGAAGAACGAAAACTGTCCACGGACTTGGGATGTTATTGTATTGAGCCGAAATTATTTTGTATTGGAAAAAAGGTTTTGACTTGAAGATAGGATGTAATATTATACAAGTGGATAGTAGACTTGGGATGTTTTACAGTTCAGGCCTTGAACTGTATGTCATCGATATGCAGACACAGAAAATGTGAAACTTCTTTATTCATATGTCTAAGAAATTTTGACGTATTGCTAAAATTGTACAAACAACGAATATTAATGAAACTTTGGGTTGTTTACCTTAACGACTTCTAAAGCACACGTAACGTTAAGTTCTCCAATGCTTATACATCGTCTGCTCTTACATATAATTAAATTGTGCACATTTTAAACAATATCCAATGTAACACAATGACCATATTCAAACTTACTTTGAAACATCCATTGATTATTATAACACTTCATTTGCAGTCATCTATCTTAATAATATTATAAATCCTAGAGCAAATAATCAACAATATAGATGACCACTTTCCATTATTCTGTCAAATCTTAGAGTATATAAAATTTAGATGGCTACCAACTTTATGAGTTGAATAATTAGTTGTTTTACATAATCTATCCATAATGCGTTGTGACAGCCTCAGTCATTTAGTAGATTTCTTCAATATATAGCGAGAGAAATTACGAATTTAGTGTATTCGTAGTTCATTTAGGGTAGTAGGCTTTCTCTAGGCTAAAAGAACCGGTCCTTAATACACAATAACGTTATTAATATACGTGTGTCCTCATGTTTTCACATTTTAAGTGCACATAAGTGATAAATAGTTGAGTCATTTAAGGTCGTGATGGCCGTCAATTTTCAAAATATGTATTGAAAATAGAAAAACGATTTTTTTTTCGAAAAAAGAAACGAAAAGTGTTTTGTGATTCGATTTTTTTTTCGAAAATTGAAAAAATAAAATAAATTAAAAATTGGATTTTAAAAAAAATGAAAAACGATTTTTTTGGAAAAACAACAAAAAAAAGACATTTTTTTCGATTAATGTAAAAGTAAATTTGTCAAAAAACGAAATATAACAACCGATTTTTTTTAAATATTGTAAAAGTTTTTTTTCGGCAAACGACAAAAGATTTTTTCCCCAAAAAGTGAAAATGATAAAAAAATAATAATAATAATAATCTTCAAAAACAAAAACTTTCCTAAAAGATATATTTTTCGCAAATGGTCATCAATAATTTGAGATTTGCAAGAAGTGCACAAGAAGTACTTATTTATTTGTGGTGTGACAAGGATGAGTTAGGTTAAATCTGGAGATCACTCTTTTAAATGCTTTTCTCACGAAACTGTCAGTCAACCAGGTAATTCATTTACGCTGCATCAAAGCAATCAGTAGATCTTATCAAAATGTTTCAAGTTTAACCAGTTTTACTCTTCTAAGGTTAGATGTTCTTTTGTTTATTCCTCCTTTGGGTCTTCAGTTCCTTGGCTGTTGTTGAAAGCTTTTTAATCTCTTCTCTAGTATTAACCAGAAAAGGATGCGAGATGTGAAGAAAGATTGATCTGGAATTAAATTGAGTAACAAAGAAAGAGAGAAAAGGATAGCAGTCGAGTTTATAAACAAGAATTGAAGCTTTTCTGGTGTCGTGGAATATACAGGGTGTTGCAAAACAACACCGACAAACCTACCTCACTAGATTCCTGACATGAAAATAAGAAAAAATATTGATCATCTAGGGTGTACAAATACATAGTTTCGGTGCTATAAGCTGTCGAAACCGTGGGAAAATGAGCTTTACAGGTTAATATTTCCAATACAATTAGCAGTAGAACTAGGGGGGGGGGGGGGCAAGGTACCCCCAAAGACTTCTAAACTGCTCTTTTCAAAAATACATATTCCAAAATTGTACAATGGATTCCCCAAACTTCTCCGAAGTAACGGTGGGTCTAAATAATCATGTGACTACCTTCCAGCATAAGTAACAATAATTCTTTGCGACAAGTTAATATCTCAAGCAGATTTCCTTTGTGGACCAATTTTTTCAACATAACATAACAGGCAGGAGTAAATTACGTACACTTCAACGAACATTTGCTGTACTTTTTTGTCAGTAAATGAGACTCATTGTCCGAGTAGATGTTACTGATTGCGTTTGTGATCAGTACTCATCGCACGATTTTGGAGTATGTATTTTTGAAAAGAGCAGGTTTGAATTTGAAGTCATTGATGGTATCATACCGCTTTAGTTCTACTGTTAATGGTATTGGAAATATCAAGTCCGATAGCGCCGAAACTATGAATTTTTTGCACCCTCGATTGTCTTTACTTTTTGTTTTATTTCCATGTCATCAATCTCATGGAGTAGGTTTGTCCGTGTTGTTTCGCAATACCCTGTATTATTATTCTACGATATTCAACGGCTAAGATGTATGTTGTTCAGCGTTTTGGACGATCATCAGGGTATGTATGAAGTAAGTGTGGATGGACTATTGATGTTTTTGAAAAGAGCATGTAAGATTCATAAATCGTTTCCAAGAAGAGAATATGGGATTAGGTTTCCACAGTATAAACGTAGGGCACATCTCTTCTTCCAACACAACGATTTCAGCAAATTGTTCAGGTTACTTGGATAGAAAAATAAAGGCAGCTACAGCTATTTTGGAGGAAGGAAGGAATTTGAAGAATGACATAGGTTGTCAATTCAGTCGACCATAGCTCTCTACCACAAAAAGCCACAGATAAAGTATTCTTAACCAACCACAGATGCAAAGTCTCAGTTGCTTTTACTAAACTGTATATGGTGTTTCTTAACTTCGTAATTTGACTTAGAGCTTTGAAACAAGAAAATGAGATAGAGTTAAAGCAGAATTTGATTATGGATGATACTAGATAAACCAGTGTTGTCCAAATCAATCTTTACGGAGGATCAACTTGAAAAATTCTAACAGAAAGTTAGGTAATTTTTTGATTGATTAGAGCATCCATTGAAGATGGTACAACTTTTAGACGAAATATTCTTCTAATATTTCCTGACGTTTGATGATAACCAGTATTCTATTATCATTCATATTTTGTTTCTATGTTCTGTATTAAAATCTTTCTTGAGTTACGATATTGGCGATGGACGACTTTGGTGACCTAACATTGATTTCATTAATATTTAACTTTTTGCTGTCCCTTTGTACTTATCGTGAAGACAGACCAATATTTGTTTTCAAGACATTGGTCAATGCACGTCTTATCTTGATAATCCGAGAAGGGTTTGTGAATGTTAGCGTGACATAATAATATATAATCCAAAACAGTTCAATGGCAAGAACTGCAATAAAGTCCTTATGATGAGCTTGGAAATTCGAATTTTACTAATGGCCTTTAAGCATCTTTGCCTCCGGCCGAGATAAAGTAGGAGAAGAGATGTAGGAGGAAAACTCCAGGAGCTCTTTGAAGGTACCATCCCGGCATTAGCTTCATATGACGTAGGAAAATCTCTAAAAAGATTAAAAGAACACACACACACTCATACAATCAGGGTGATTGGCTGTTTAGCGCGAACCTATAATCTTCCGAATGGGAAGTCAACACCCTACCAACTAAACAACTGACGTTCGGTCTGTGACAAGTTTGGTTCTGAATGCAAGCACTAAGTTGAATGCTAGCTGACT
The DNA here is from genome assembly GCA_022664845.1 of Lepisma saccharinum. Taxonomy (NCBI): domain Eukaryota; kingdom Metazoa; phylum Arthropoda; class Insecta; order Zygentoma; family Lepismatidae; genus Lepisma; species Lepisma saccharinum. The sequence continues at coordinate 24,344 of JAGDQP010000878.1, forward strand.
TGATGTACCTCCCCTCCATATACTCTTTTCAGCATTTATTTACAACAACTGAGAGTTTCTCAGGCGATCGTTGTTGAAAATAAATGCTGGGAAGTTTGTGAAGAGTACGATAGATTATTAAAAGAATCTGTTTGGGTCAGATTTATAAAAAAAGATAACTCCTAGCGTTCTACATTTGATTAAAAGACTTTAAGCTATTCATTTTATATCTTGTCACATAGAGATGACCTACAGTACTAATAAGAAAGTTGCTTTTACCCGTAACAGTTATATTTCCTCCTTGATCAACAACCGGTTTCATTCTTATCTTTTTTTATTAATATTATCGCAAAAAATAGCTTACCGTTAGATCGTTTTCATGTGTCTTCTAGTTAACATTTTGATTCCTCTTTCATTGAATGCTTCGCGTTCCATCGTCGATCACGTTCCGCCCACTATGTAATCCCAGCCAACTGACCAACTGTGTAGTTATTTTGCATTATAGTTGCGTCCCTTATCGTAACCATCTCAATTCCCTGAGTGTCTTGAGTGACTTATGGGCTCTTTACATGACAACGCAAATGACGGAGAAGAGGGAGCTCTGGATTTCCAACTCATCCTTCTTTCTGGGCGTTGTTATATGCAATTCTAATCGCAATTGTTGTTTTATGTTTGCTTGAAAGTGGTTTCAGTACAAAAGAGCTGCTTTACATTTTGTTTCCTGGTTATCTTTTGTTTCTTTACTATCAATTTGTCAGTTCTTTTATGTTTTATTGCTGTATTCTTCGTTTGACACCTTTCGGGCATTTATGATGTCATTTGTAATTTTTATTTGTTTCAAGCTGTCAGCTTTATTTTATATATGGACTTATTATGTAAGCTAAATGGGCGAGTTTCTAAAGAGAGAGAGAGAACTGGGCAACAAAGGATTTTGATATTACTGACTCTGACTTTGTTGTATAGTTTTGTTCAAATGGACGGACTGTTTTGTGTTATAGTTTTGTTCATATGGACTATTCAAGTGTGACGTTGTCATGGAAAACATACGCTTCTCTGTCTAAACGCACGTGTGAACTACTCACGCTTCGTAGTTCTTTGGATCTCGATTTCCGACCAAGGTATGACTCCTAAAATTATCTTATGGTCGTGATTTTTAGTCACGTCTCTTTCTCTCACACGTTAGCAACCCGTATGTTTGGACAGGTTTCATGCGGTTGCCATGAAATGCAGAGGAAGTGATGTTAGGCGTTTCAGCCATTGAGTACACTGTAGCAAAAAACATTGTACAGTAGACTCTCTTTTATCCGGCATTCTATAAACCTGCACGCTCTCTTATGCGGTATCGGTCGAGCAACACGCTTTCGGCTTTTTCCGGTTGTACTCGGGCGCTCACTGACCTTGTCCGCAACGTCGCACCGCTGCGCTGCAACCGCCATTTTCTTTATCATCTACTGTTCATCTGTGTCGCACGCAGTTATACAGTGATATTTACGACTCTTGTAACCGTGTTTCCGTTCGCGTAGTGTTTGTCATGATTGTCAGTGTTCACTTAAGTTTAGCATTTCCTGCTGTAGCCGTTAAAAACTATAGACGTTCGGTTATCCGGCATGGTCGCGATCTCGACCGTGCCGGATACAAATTCGTCACTGTTCGTCTATATATTATGAGACGTTTTTTGTGAACCAAAAAGAGTTGTCACGGAATTTATTGAAACATACTGTGAAGAAATTGTGTGGAGCAAGTGTTTAGAAATTGCGCGCTATAAACTAGATGTGCAAGAAATGTTTAAAATTCATCCTCAGAAAGAAAGTATAAAGTCTTCACGCTTCTTACACAATTTACTGACTCTACTTGAGTACAAGGCTAGAGAATATCGCAAATAATAATATCTACAAGAAAAAAAAATACTTTTTAACAATGTGGTTGATTGACTAACCTTCTTGTGAGTAATCTTGGTTTTGATCTCAACTATCGGTCCCGGCGCGTTTTTACTATTCACGCAATATTGAAAGTGAATGGAGCTATTCCCAGAAATCAAAGAATATTACCTTGTTAGATAAATAAGCTTACATTAAGGTTGCCAGCAAAGTCTGTTAGCGTATATGTAGCTTTGATAAAGCTAAGTAGTTTCCATGTGACGGATTTTGATCGTAACTTTCTGTTCAACCAATAGAAAATAAATTAAATAAGCTAGTGATGTTTATTTCAATTCAACCGTAGTGACCTGTAATCAGAACATTTGGAAACCCTGGTCTTGTTATACAATAATTGGGCTAATGATGGCTTCTAGTGCTCTGAAAGTTTAGAGGCTTTACATGTTGAAAATCCACTCCCACACAAGCTCACTTTGTTCATGGTTTTGTAGCAATTCAAATTAAAAGACCCCTCAAACATTTACAAAGTTAAATAATAGACACTAAATATCTTTCGACAAGAAACACTGAGAATATCCGCCCTCTTCTTCAACTGTTTCCTGCCATCGAAGATTAATTAAGTGGATGTTCAACCGTGCGTTTAATTGTGCAACCGCCCAAATGTTCATTCTAGATTTTCAGAGTGTGTAACGCTGATTTACATATTTCATTTGAAATCAAATATAAGAAATGTGGATGGGACGTTTACGTACACATTAGGCTCCTGTTTTTGAAAGATGCTTCCTAAACTAGAAGATTACTTCAAGTTATAAATCTAAGTACCTAGCTTGTAAATCTAGAAACATAATCCACGACGCTAGGCGTCAAATCAGGTCTTGGTGACCAAGATGGGCTGTTGTGTGACTAGCGGAACGATTTTCATTGCTGTTTTTCCTGGCTTTCCGGTTATCCTGATCATACTGGGTGTGCATCGAAAATCCATGAACCTCCAACGGGAATCGAACCTGAGTCCACCCGCAGCGAAAGCCAGAGCGTTAACCAATCGTCCAAGGAAGAGCTATGTAATAGATACTTATATAGTTTATTATTAACTATATCATAATTAAACTGACTATTCCCAGTCCTATTCAGTTAGTTAGTTTCTATGCTGAAACGTGAATCCCCTTATTACCGAAACAAAACAGTGTGTGGGAACATTTTAGTAACTAGACTTCGGCCTGTCTGGATATGAGTGAAATATTTTCTGAAATATTTTCGAACTCCAACCTCTTGAACACGCGTCAAGTCTCTCAAGTCTTCCGGGGGAAGGGGTGGTCCAAGGTGTGTATTGGCATGAAATGTATATTAAATGTGAATAAGTACGCCTGAAGTTATACTATTTTTCCATAAAACTCTTTTTTTTGGGGGGGGGACTACGAACCCACCCCCTAAATACATCCCTGACCCAGGCACAGTACTTTAGTATAGTACTGCACTGTCATAGCAGACTACGGTGTAAAAAATAAACTTCAGCACTTTTTATACCCGTTTTCTCTTCTTTTTTTTCTGGTACCTTGCACAGAAAAGTGTATAAAATATGTACAAAAGGTGCCGGTAGTTTATCATATCTTCCATAAGTACATTGTTTGTATTGTATTGTTTTTAGAAAATTATCACGAAACCAATGCTCCATTTTTCTGTGGTGTTACCAAAAGGAGAGAGTCTGATAATGGCAGAAGCTAGATTTCTTCTTGAATCTGTCTCAAAAGCTCTTATCGAACTGTAATAACAATATTGAAATTAATAAAAATGAATTGAATACAGTCCATAGAATACCATTATCATTAAGGTGAAATCAGAAACTCACAACACAAAGTTGAATTTTGATGTGTCTCAGATAGATGTTCGAAAATCTTAGGAATGCAATACTCACCTTAACCATTATTATTTCAAAGTAGAGAATTCTTTTTTTTTTTTTAGCGTTCTAAGAAAAATAAGGAGAAAAATGGATTTAAAAATACAATGTTGGGTCTTCGCTTCGGCTGGAAAAGTATTAACGGTGTAGATCATCCCCGCCATCTTGGTATGCATTTTCCATTAATTTATATGGGAATTGTTTTACTCGTTTTATGAATCTCAGAAATGTAATATTCAAGTTCTGTTTTCACGTAATATGTCTTTGTGGCTACTTTGACTCTTATTGCTTTGCAAATATGCAGTATCTTCAAATATATTAGCGTAATTTTTATTAATAGTAAACTATACAGAACACAATATGTCAATGGCAAATTATATTGTCTGTATAGATAATAGTAAGCCTTCTGCGTTGCCTACTTGGTAGCGCGTTCGACTTTTTGCGAGGGGTCCCGGGTTCGATTCGCGGTGGAGGTGTCAAAATGTCGGTGTTGGCCCAGCATTTTGAGGGAAATTGGAGAGCTACTTGAATAAATGAAGTAGCGAACTGTGGTCATGAAAGTCAGACACACGACTGCAAAGAGGCGTACGCTAACGACGTAACCCTCTAATAACTTGAACGTAATACAGCCGTCTGACAGGTCAAGGTCCTTAGGGGCTGTCGTGCCACCCAGTTTAGTTTTTTATAATTTTATAAAACGCCTCGAGTTAAAATAAATATGACGAAAAACTAGACGATAACAGAAATTAAAATTTTCACTCCTGAGAGTTATAAGACGAGTGAAAGAATTCCCAAGTATATCAATAGAAAGTGGATGGCGGTAGTGATCAACCTTGTTAACTTAGTTTGGAGAAAGTTGCGCACTATTGTCTGCTGGCTTGTTCTTGTTATCGATTATTAGCAGTTATCGGATCGATGTAACAATCGTCCTGATTAAACTCACTTATCACGTGGTAAGCCAATGACAAAGTTGCTGTAGTCTACTTTTCGTGTTGCTTTTCTGTGATTGGGGGCCGCTTGATACTGTAGCGGAACTATACAGTTTGTCTGTTTCCCTTAAATTAGTTGACCCAAACAACTCTTTGGCTGTGTGGGTTGCATATGTGGCCAGTTAATTTTCAATTGTATTGGAATTGTATTGACAACTAAATTAGCTTAATTTAGTCTATTTACTTTTTTTTTTTTAATTTTCACTCACTATAAAACATGATAACAACACCAAGTTTGATAGTTTCGTGTGATTTGTAGAAGTGGCGTGATACTGATTTACAATTTTATGTACAAATTTCTCTCGTTCCATTTATTACTCTCACAAAACAACAGAAGTTTCCAAGCCATGGAAGATTTGCAAGGTGGATACAGACTACAAGTAAGAAAAATCAAAACTAGGATATGAAATAAAAGAGCGTACGGAAGCAATAGATTTTGTTTTCGTAGTTGGTACTCTATTGTTGCCCACGAGACGAAATTGAGGCTATTCTGTCTCGAAAATGTCTTGTTAAGAATGTGTATCATCTTGAAAAGATGTATATTTATATGACGTGAGTTCTGTCTCGTCCCATTTTCCATAGACATTTCTCTGTCTTGTCTCGCCTCGTCTCGTGGGCAACACGAGGTATCGCCCATTCTTTACCTTATGCAAACCCCATTCCTTATTATTTCACATCTGCTTATGATTTTGTTGCACCTTCATGTAAATTTGTGAAGACCTTTGGTTGAACGGATCAACTCCACTTGATCTCGTAGTTACGATAGCTGATTTTCGCAAAATAGCCGTTTCTTTTCTTAGTGAACTGGAAAGGAAATGGAGATTTCAAAGAAATCAGTAACTTTGCTACCTGTTTTCCATACTCTTCTCCTTAACGAAAGAGGCACTTTACCCTACCGTCACTCACCCAGTGCTCGTGTCAACATTGAACTAATTTAGAGATTAACATTGCGTAATGTCTTAAGTTATGTACCAGAAAAGAAGATAATACTAGGAAAGAGAGATTAGCATATATATAAATATGAATATATTTGCGATGTAAGTCGATTTGTAATAATATATTCTTCAGGCTGAATGCCCTATAAAGTGTCACAATACAATTTTTAATGATCCACGATTGCAAGTCTCCGAAATAAAATAACCAATAGACTCATTCCTTCGGATCACCGATAGGTATTAAGAAGCAATTCAGACTTAGGAAGGGGAGTCATGCTTCCTTGCTCCCCTGAAGCATTTATAATTTTCCGTTTTTATTTCTGATTATTTTCCAGTAATATAAAAATGGGGAATTTTCTTTATTTCTTTTCTTTTTTTTTACCTACTTGTTTATTTTGCAATAAAAGTTACATACATGTTCTGGCGTGCAATTTGCACGCACATCCTAAGGCGAGAAAAAAAAGTTATTTCAGTCTTCCAATATTTCCTTACGAATCCCGTGTCTGTCATTTTTCTCCTTGTGGCTGCCAGTGGCAAATCCGGATGCATGTGTACCTTGTCGTGACTCTTGTTATTTTCCATGTCTTCTGTTTGCTATGAATGTTGCAGAGGGACACAAAAACTACAGATAAAAAAGCAGAGGAAAAGGTAATGGGAAATTATTTTATATAGGATGTGAGTAATTTTGTTCTGCTATTAAAGGAAAGAAAGATTGGAAATGTTTCGTTAGAAATAATTCGAACTTAATACATCGATGTACGGGAAAGGAGGTTTACTTTCGCCAATTCCTTTAAAGTTGCTTATTTTATAAGTGTGTTTAGTGTTTAATCTTCAACCAATGTGTAAGTAATGCTTTAAGAATATTGAGATATTAAGATAAGTCCTTCTTTCGTCTTTACTGTCATTATTAGCATCACAATTTCTTTGTAAGTTTTGATGTAAATTTTATTCATTCTGCATACTATTGAGCTTGCGTGTTTAAGTGAGATTATTTATGACAGTGCTCTTGATTTCATATCTTTAATAAACATCTTCTGATTTAAAATGTCTAGCTGCAAAATCTATGGCTTACAGAACTCGCAAGTTCATCGCCGTATTGAATTCTATCCTGGACAAAATCAAGCAAGTTTTCATAATGAATCTCTGGAAGATCTCTTCTAATATTGTTATCCCAACGAGGCCTCGGTCTCCCCAACAGCCTCTTCCCTCTGGTTTGCCAGAATGGAAAGTATACTCTAACCACATTTTATCAGTATATGAACCGAAGAAAGGAATTAAGGAGAAAACGGATATGGTACTTGCACATATACTGCAAAACGTAATAGACGGCCTCGTTCGACGGCTACAGCCATGTGTTATCCAGAAGGTTGATCACTCACACTGTATTGGTTTCTACACAATAAAATCTGCATACTATAATTAGGATAGATGAACTAAGTTCATATAAAATAATACATCAAGGCGTCTATTATTTGAAGTTATTTTATTTTAAAAAAAATAGATATGCTGCCGCACTTCCACCTTGTACATCACTGATTTTGACTGATAACAAGGCGAGTAAGATTTGCCTCAATTAAAGCAGCATAGGTGATTCCAAAAAAGAAAGTTTTAGAGGGATAGACATTCGTGTATTTAGTTGGTATGACTTAGTTGTATTTAGTTGGTAGTTTGTATTTACACCAAATCAAAATTTCTTGATGCAACAAATTCCAGATAATAATATAAACAAATCTGGTGAAGTCGTTACTAAGTGATGTCTATAGTATGGAATTATGTAGTGAATGCTCGTGTATAAATTCTTTATTCCATCCCATGTGAAATCAGTAAAGTCTCTCCCACGGTTGTGAAATCAAGCATAAGCAGTTTTACCCTTTTTCTTGCGCAATGGTAATTAAAAGAAAGTCTATAAAAAATTGACACATTCTCACTTGATCTGATATGTTGTGATTCTTGTGCGTATATGTTGAAAAAACTGGTCAATCAACCATTTTCTTTTTTTTAAAGTAGTTGACAAGAATGAAGATTAGTACGTTTTTATTTGTGTATCACGTTGTTAACAACATCTGGGAAGATTGAAAATAAAAAGTGTTACAAACTATGACTAATTGAAATGATTCAAGGTGGAATTTGGAAAATATTTTACATTAATAATACAAAAATGGTCTTTTGATAGTTACAAGTTGTGGAACAAGTAACTAACTAAAATGCCCATGCAACCAATGGTGGTGATGAATGTTTCCAGGGAGAAAGCTTGCTGTCCAAAGATCCAGATTCTGGACAAGGTGAACCTATTGCGATTTATCATTGTCTTCCATCGGATGGAAGTGATGTAGAACGTCCTAGGGACAGGACCTACAGTTTTAAGTGTATCTAACTGGGTTCGAACGTCAAGATTGTGAAAGATGTGTGTTTTTCACAATTCCATCAGTAAAGTGATATGTGATGAATTGATGACATCATTGTATTCGAAATGTATGTTGACACCAAATTCGGATTTCAAATACCCCAAACTGTCAGATGTGCTACTATTTACAATCAGTTCAGCTTATTTTATGTATAGAATACAGTTGATAATACCTTTTAAGGGTGTGACAGGGATGGTAGCAAAATCTCTGTTGCAGCGGAGATAATGACCTCTGTCAGGAAAGATTAGCTTAATTTTTGTAAATCTATCACTGTTTTTTTATATAAAAAAAGAAGCAGTCTTGCTAGAGTACGATTCTTATCCTGCTCTGCATAGTTGTCAGAAAACAGGTGTAACTCTGTAATTTCTGCAGGTAATTGAAAAAGAAAGAACACACTTCATTACAGCCTTTCTTGGCGATACACTTGTGGTAAATGTATATCCTTGCTTAACTTTTTTTTCCAATATCATGAATGTGTTGGGTAGACAGCTGCTACATATGAAATGTGTCATGAACAGGAATAACTGGTAACCAAATATTTTCCATAAATCTATTGACTTCTTCTTTTCTTCCCTTGTTTGCTTTCTTCTTGATCTAATGCAAAGGATTATATCCCTCTTTTTTGACTTCTGTAGAAAATAAAACTGAAAATAATACCTCACGAAATAATATATCAACCTACAACCAACAAATGAGCCTTTTCCCTCCATATTTTACATGTGTTCGTTAAAAATCTCCTCATGAAGGTTCAAATTATAGACTGTTTTTCTTTATTCCCTTGCGAAAGCAGTTCTAAGCAAGAAGGGCTTCCGTCCTGGACTGAATTCCTTTTTGCATAAAACTCCAAGAACCAGGTATCAGTTTAATGCTTTCCATGCATTGCACTGACTATACTTGTCTGCAGAGAACTATGCTTCTCTCTCTCTCTCTCTCTCTTTCTCTCTCTCTCATACACACACATACAAACAAACAACTGTCAGAAATCAACTTGCGCCGGCTTAACTATAGATATCGAAGAAATTTGATACAAAATTGAGCGAACCACAGTTTATGCTGAGTGCACGAGAAGCAGTTGTCGCCTATTGTAAACCGAATTAATCTTCTTATCATAATTTACTTTATTATGTACATGGGGAAATTTCAGTTGAATAACTCAGAAGCTGTGTTGGTTCACCTCTTTGAAATATTATTTAGCCACTGTTAACATTCCTTGAGTGCAGAACTTCAGAGGATTCCAGCAAGAGGATGTATACAACTGTACAAGAGGAGTAAAATATGTTTATGGTATTTATAAAACCACTTCTAATACAATGTACGTATTGTATGATAGAGAAGAATGAAATATCTAAATTTAGCTACTTAATAGCCAAATTGGTAACACTGATTGCAAACGATTATAGTAAGTAGACGAATGAAGATCATTGAGTTGCTGTACATCTGGAGAGATCTGTCACAACAGAAAAGTCGGTAATTACGAGCTTACGTTTTGCAGCAAGTTCTAATTTCTCGTTGTAAATTTTATTGAATGCATTTTTCACTTTTTTCAAAAGTAGAATTGGAATTTGAACTCGTGTTTGCAAGTAAGTAAAGACATTAAAGCTGACTATTTCTGAGTCAATACTAGATTTTATTTTTATCCATCGAAGTCAAACAAGAAACCGCATTCCTATAAGTAGCATCGTGCTATAAATTCCAAGGACATTTACAGAAAAAAAATACATTTTGCAATTTCTTACGATCATATGTATTTGCGACTTCTGGACAAATATTTCTTTTTTTCAATTGACCGTACTAATCATACGTACGAGTTCGTAGAATGTTAAGACGTCAGGGCTGGGAAGATGACATATTAAAATATTAGATAAGAAATGTTTAATTTGAGTTATTATACTTAGTACATTGTCCTGAGATATTATTTTTGAGAAAAAGTAAAAATAAGTTGTCCGAAACAAAGAAAAATCTTTTAATATACAAATGAAAATTAATTAGATCAGATACACGACATTAGTCAACTAAAGAAAATACAATTATTTTACATTTCCAAACCATCTCCCGTAGTGCAGATGGTGACGTTACAGATTTCGGATTGGCAAAGGGTATGCACGCGGGTTCGAACCCTGTGGCTGACCATCAGCTTCCAGGTTTCCCTCAGCTTCACAAGACCAGTGCCTGGATTGTTTCAGAAAGCCTCTGGCCGATAACTTCCCCATGAAAAGAGATGTCTAAAGTTCATAAATAAATAAAGTTCAATTCAATTTTACATTTCAAACTTTTTTTTTACACTCCTCAAATTGATAGATTTTTCATAACTCCTTTTATATTTTTTTGACTTCTTGTCACTAATTGAATACTTTTTGTGTGTAATTTGTAAATAACTTATAATAAGTTAATCAGTTAATGTTTTTAGTAGTGTAGAAAATAAATAAAAGTTGGCTAAACCGAAGACAAAAGCTGAGTCGTTTCGATGTTAACTAACGGCTTTGAATTCACTGAATTATGAAGAAGAAAGTCTTCACTTTTGTCCCTATATATTGAAGACGAATATTGCGAAGTTTTCGGGTCATATTTTGATCCAAATATGTAGAGTAAGTATGGGTGAAATGCCCACTTTTTTATACTTTGCTTATTTATGACTATGAACAGAAATCTATTGAAAAAAAAACACATCAAATGGGAGGTACATGTTTCAGTATTTCTGCCTGGATGCTAGATTATGTAGTGTTATATACTGTAGGAGATACACTGATGTTTGTAAAGTAAGAGCGATATGAGCATAGTACCCCATCATCCGGGTAAAACGCCCATCGTTGTGGGGTAATATGCCCATGTAAGCAACGCTATATTGAACAAAATGTAAGGCCATAACAATGGAAATTATGTTACGTTAGACGTTACTAATACTACAGATAATTATATTACGGTGCAAGTTACAAGAAAACTACCCTATAAAGCGTGAAGTTACAGCTACTTTCTGAGCATTGACAGGCTTGGAAAATACAGAATAGAAAAATACATATTAATTGAAAATACCAAATGAAAAAGATTGGTTAGCTTCATTCTGATGATGAAATTTAAGTTTGTTTTGCACAACACAATACTAATAACATTAAACAATCTTATGGGAATATTAGACAAACTGAAAATATGAAAGAAATAAAAAATATGACGCTCATTAATGGACATGAAGTGAATTTACATGTTCGTACTCTTCTGAGACAGGCAGTGGCATGTAGGACACATATTTGGAAACGGTGTACATACTTCATGGAGACACATTTAACAACGAATGCACTTGATCCACTTATATGTAGACATAGGTCTCGTACGTTTATAATAGTGTCCACCACACATTCCACAATAGTTATCTTCATCTGTATCAGATGAGTCTGTACGGTTGCACTGATTTTTGCCTGAATCACTTATACTTTGCTTGAATGGAAATACGTGGGGTAAAACGCCGCCGGGCAATTAACCCCGACACTTAGTGGGCAAATCACCCCTATGTCAAATAGGATAGTTTCAGTTAATTCAACTTCCAACACTGCATGGCCTGGCGGCAGACAGCTATGGCATCAGAACTACAGAACCCTACTTTGTGCAACGCACATGCATTGGATTCGCTAATACACCAGTGTTTAATCATTCTGTCTCTAAATATGAAACGTTCAAAAATCATTACAAGTAAAAATTATGTACTTAGCACATTTAAACCAGCCTGTATGTCTTCAGTTTCTTCACAGAACCTCTTTTGGTGTCACCTTCGTCTTCCATATAATTGCACCTTCACTCAATCGTATTACTTACTGGTAGCACCTCATATTCCCTTCCGTGTTTTTTAGGGGGTGGGCATTTTCCCTCATTGGGCTTTTCACCACCGCTTACTCTACAAGCGTTTAAAAATGAATCTTGAAAATCATTGGAAGAATTTATCACTTTCAGATAAAACATGATAAATTCTTCACGCTCTTTGTACATACACGTAACGTTTCACTTATTGAGCATAAAGCTAAGAGGATTTAAGTAAAAAACGGCTCAAAGGGAAGTTTTTAAAATAGTAATCCTGTGACATCCTACAAAATGAACTACGGGTGCTTGGCCTGTTAGCTTAGATTTTGGTAACATTATTTACGTAGTGGTGCATTATATTATTATTATTATTATTATTAAATGCGTAAATTTGTAAGTATGGAACAGATGTCGTCCCACTTGCTTCCGTTTTCATTTAATTATGCGCGATATGAGTTGAAAACGTGGGGTTACGGTTGGGTTGTGTGTGAAAGTCAAACCCAAAAGGATGCTAACATCACCGTATCCTCTGCTTTTCCGGTGCAACAGGTGGCGAATAAGTAAACATTTACTCACTTGGAACAAGTACATCTGTCATCATCCAAATCTTGTTTTCCAAATAGCATGTGTGCAGATACCATGAAAGTTTTTAACAAATATTTATTAACAAAAACATAGAATTGAAATTTAAATTATTACTGGCCTACATATACGGTAGTAGTAAGAACGAGCAAAGGTGAGACCTTTGAACCACTTGCAGAAATACATAAATATTAAAAAATTTCTAGTGTTTCGTGTCAAATCGGGCCGGTCTAGTAGTCACGTACGCACTTGACAGGATCAACCGCTGGGATATTCTCACTCCTGCTGAGCGTTTTTTCAACTCACATCATCATAATTTGCTGCTTGAATTCTCGCCACTTCTATTTGCAGTCGATTATTCGACTATCTACAGGAGAAAATAGAAATAAACATAAGTTTGTTCTGAAATTCAATACAGGGATGCTTACATTTTTATTTAGGACAACGTGCTTTTCAAAAACTGACTAGAAGCCGTTACAGTAAGTTATGTTTGCAATTGATCAATGCGAATGGCACTCTAGTTAAAGTTAAGTTAATTAATGGTAATTGCGTCTTCGTTTGATGTCATTTCGACTTACGAAAGGTTCATATCAACGCTTTGCTTTCAGATAATGTGTGAATCTGTAACAGAAGAAAAATGAAAGTTGGAGGAAACTGTATTTTAATAGTTCTTGGTTCATAAATGTCTTTGGTAAAAGAGCTTATAACATACATGTTCCCTTATTAGCTGAACGAGGAAAGTACTTGTAGATTTTGAAAGATAGCCGATCTATCTAATAATCCACTATGCGGGTTTTACCCCATATCTAACTGTCATTGGATTTATTTTACATACCGGTACTTACACAATGTTAGGTTTCCACAGCATGTCGTGTTTCAGCATATTACTTCAATAATAGGGATCGTTGCAGGTTCAACCAGTAGCAAAATGTAACTTCACTTTGGGAACAGGAACAGTCGAGTTGAAATCATTCGATTGTGCATGAACTGCTAATCCTGTGCGTTTTCCTTTTCTGTTTCGGAATGGATTATATCACATGTTGATGCTAGGAACGTAACCTCAAATGATGAACAACGAAGGTATACGTTAATTATGTATAACAGTTTATATACACCTAACCTAACATTCTCGACTCCGAATCACTCTATTGACCTTTGCCTATAAATATGACAACACCGTACATGGTAGTAACAATCGAATAAATCCACTTCGATCGTCCCATTCCTTCCCTGTTCCCCTTCATTTTTGTTTCCAGATAGCTTCTGTACATCATTTTGTTCCTAATATTTTTGAACGCAGCCTCAAACTTCATTGTTAGTATTTCATCAGCTAGTAGCCTGAATTGACGTATTTTGTGTTACATATTTTGCCTTAGAACCAGGGAAGTCTGTACGAAAGATGAAAAAGAAGCCTTCGAAATGTGGATATGGAGAAATTGGACACAGAAGATGCGTAATGAATACAGTACGTGCTGAAGGGAGTACGCAAGAGATGAGCAATACTGGAGAAAGTAAATAAGAGTAAAAGAAACTCGTTAGGACATTTGCTGCGCATTGGTTGTATACTGGCTGTTGCTTGAAAGGAAGAGGAGGAAGATTAATCTAACTCCTTGACAATATTAAGGAAGATAAATCGTATGCTAAGACAAAGAGGAAGGAGCAAGATTTTGATGAATGGAGTGTGCCTTGAAGGATCTGTCGCTTTCGGCAGAACACATGATGATTATAACTATTTGTGCTAGGGATATTTATTTGCTTGACTATTGGGATATTCGACGGAAAGGAGAAAAACAGGGATATGCACTAGGGTTGCGATAAGAGATTTCGGACATATCCTCAGTTTAGGAGTAAATATAGACAGACACAATTCTGAAGATTTTTATAAATTTGTTCACTATTCGTCAATTCCAAGCAAAATTAATGTTTGTTTTTTTTGTGGTGGAGTACTAAAATCATATTTAATACCTATATAGAGATTAATTTGTTGAATATTTACTTGTAAATTCATGAATTAATTCTTAACGGAAACAACGTAGTTATTTTTTAAAACGAATCTAAGTGACTGTTTTGAGTGAAATGACATACAATTTGTAACGAAACATTGGGATTATTTGTTCTCAAATGGTATTCAAGGTTAACATAAATGTTCTGCAGGTCAGTATTGACACTTTTTAAGCATCACCTTAGAGCAGGTCTCTTGTCCGGAGAGATTAGGTGTCCTGATTTCAGCGGATGAAAATATGGCAACCCTAGCCAAGATCTGTAAACGTATGTCTCCAGATAATGGAGTATATACATGCAGTTCATTCAACGTAAAGCATGGGAAAATGATAAGACATGGGAGATTCCGCTAACTACTAGTTTTTAGTCTCCATATTGTAGTTAGTTAATATTTGTTTGCCGTGTTGAAGTAAAAGAAAAGATCTTTATCTGTTTTCGAAAGTGAGGAAATCATATGTCACATAGTGTAATGTTAATTATGAACAGCCGAAAAGGAGGGAAAGAAGTATTCTTCTGTAAGCAACACCGGGTGACAAATGTATTTTCATCATTTTTATTTCTCTCCTACGACGATATTTTCCAGCACTCAATGGATACGGCTTGTTGATTTCAAATTAGTCACGTGTGAAGATCCGATAAAGAAAATGGAAATCAGATCTTACATTTGTTGAATGTTCCCATATTTTCAGCAATGTATGTTTTGCATGGTTGGATAGGTGTAATTGTATTTTCAGTTCATTTAATGAAGCCTACAGCAAAACAATCGTATAGTTCGAGAAGTATTATAAATTAGGACATGAATTGTGTGTGTGAAAGGTAAAATAAAGAGATATCGATGAAGAAAGAAACATTTATCAAAGGAAAACTTTTCTGTGGATTGGAACTCAGACAATCTTTCAATCTTCAGGAGTTAATAGGAGGAATATTGTTTAAGTGGTTTACATGAAATAATAGTGCAAACTTCGAGAGGTGATTATTTATATAAAACTTTACATTTACTTTGAGAGCATGTAGCTCCGAAACTAAGCATATTTCAAAATTTCTTCAAAGGATCTTATTTCTTGTTTTGATGCGAATAATTAATCACCTCCTGATGTTTGGAGCATCATTTCGGGGACACACTGTATAAACCGATCACTGACTTAGACTCTAGATATTATCTACAGTAAAACTTCATTTTATCGGATGTGTTGGGAACATGTTTTGCACCAATGTTATAAGATATTAACGTTAAAATGAAAACTTTTCCTTTCTGTAAATTTCTGTATTTACAACCGAATAGTATACAATAGATTATGGTGTCTTTGCTTTTAGTTTGTTTCGAAAGAGAATATTCTTACTTCTTTTTTAAGTTCATTAACCTGTCTTTTGTTTTTTCTCCCTTCATTCCCATCAAATGTAAACAACAATGTTTCAATCACTTACTTACAATGTTAATGATCTCTTGAGTATTCACTTAGTTGTTTTTGATTACTTCCGTAGTTTTGTTAAACTTACTTTTCGTGAAAAAAAAAATCTTTTTCATGCTAGTTTCATTATGTAATGAGTAGGAGTTGTAGATTGAACGAACTGTTGAGTTGTTATTACACACTTTTACTCTTCATACGAAGGACTTAGCCAACAAGGACAATGCATACAAGAAGTAATTATATTTGTCACGCATATGGTACAGAAAAGTGAGGTTGGGGAGGAACATATACGTGTGTTCCTTTAATCTGAGCACCGCCAGCAAAGTAAGGAACAAAAAAAGTTACCCAACTTTTCGGTTAGGTTTCTCAACAAGTGTTGTGAGAACAGATCGTTTAAATAGAACGCTAGTGCTTTTTTGTTAACTTGAACATTCTTTTGTTATATGTATAGTACGGGATAGGGGGGGGGGGGAAGAAGATCCGAATTTAGTAGTGGTTAACGATGCTTATTCTAAGACAACCCACTTCAGGTGTTTTAAGAGTCTTTTAGAAGGACAAACACTGTTGAAAGTATTTTTTTTTTAAACTGAATATGGGATTCTCATGCAAATATTATGAAGATACTTACAAAACAGATGACACACTCTGTTACAGTTATTTCCGTTAATGGAGTATTTGCTTGCAGAGATTTAGGGGACTATGGACAACCAAGAAATCCGTCCTTAGAAGACTTTCCATACACTATTGATATATCGTGGAGATATGCTACGAATATTCAAGTCAGGATATGGGAGATAAACCCCAAGATTTCCTAAAATATTCATGATAAGAACATTCTAGGAATATCTGAATGTCCAAAGTAACTGGATGAGCGCATGTACTGAGAATATTGCTTGGGATAAGATAGTGTGAGATGTTTACCCGAATATTATCAAAATATTCTAGGATTATTCCGGGAATTTAAAACCAGGATATTCCTTAAATATTCTTGAAAGGAGGATATTCTAGAAATATTCTTATTTGTTCTCAAATGTTCTACGGCACTGTGTTCCACATTGAATATCTAAGGAATATTCGTGGAATATCCTTAGCTAGGTCTTCTTATTCGTATTTTGTAATCTAGCGCGGAAATGGCTAATTATGCCCATCCATTGCGCGTTCGTTTTAATAATTGCTGTTTTATTATAATATTGATAATATAATATAGTTTCACAGTTCAACAGTCTTAATAATTGATGTTTTAAGGTCAGTTATTTATCGGTTGCTAGGTAATAGGTTGGGAAAAAGTAAGTATATGAGAAATAAATCTAACTCAGGTGTCACTTAATGAACGGTCGCTCACTAATCCTTTAAACTTGTACGCACATGTGTTGTTTCTTACATTCGTACAAAGAAGAACTGTACAACAGAAGAGTCTACACTGAAGCGGAAATTCGTTTAAGTAAGATCTCCAAGAAAAGCAAAATTCAAAAAACACATAAACTGAGAATTTGAAGAAATGCAGAAGTTTGATTTCAAGAAATTCAAATAAGGATTTTTAAAAAAAAAATTTAAAAAAAGAGTTCAATTAAGAATAATCACCTGAAAACAGCATTTTAAACTATTATAAAATTGAGAAATCTGTTTCGTTGTTAATATTTGTTATCTGTTTCTCATGTGTTAAGCCTAAAAAAAGAAATGGCTGAAATGTCGTATGAAATGCTTTCAAGATATAAAATATCTACTCTTAATTTGTTGACTCAAACATTTAATTTTATTATTACCACAATGTTTTAAGTAAAGCGGTATATTTTGCTGACTGGTGACAATGTTTTCTACGTATTATTATTACCTGGTGTGTTTATTGTTCCGTTTCTAGTTCATCGAAAGTATTACTGCGCTTTACCCAACCCAATCTTTTTTGTGATTTCTAGGGAAGGCTACGGCCGTACTATACAAATGATGACCGTAATAAAAGCTAAAGAGAAGATCTGGTGAAGTGAAACCCATTAATTAACTTTCAGTGAAGGTCACGATTTTAGTCTAATCAATGTTTTCCCCCCTTATCCCTTTATTATATCGCTTTCTTTACAATGTCTTCTTTATTACTCGCATCTTCACTATTGGAATTAGGACATATTCACTCACACACACACACACCCTGCAGCCACACAGGAAGTAACAAGAAACGTTTAGCAAGTGGTTCGTAATAGAATATGGTGTTTCTAAAGAGGAAAATAAAAAAAAAATAAAAGTGAAAATATTTTACACCTTTATTTGCAGTCTTGTGTGTTCACTAACAAAGGTTGAAGTCGTGAGTGCTAGAGTAGTTTGGTAGGTCATCGCGTTTTGCGTTATTCCAATTGATGACTGCTGCTTTTTTGTGTTTCTAAATATGTATAAAAAAAAAGAAGTTAGGTTAAAATAGAAGCGAAAGTAGAAGTGTGTCGACGGTCTAATTTTCTTTATATTAAATTTTGAACAAGTATGGCTTTTTTGTTCTTTTTTTTTTGTGAAAGTCAGTTTTTCTTCTTGTGATACGATCTTTTTCGTGACCTACCGTGAATAAGCGATTTAAATAATGACGTCAGAAATCTCTGTTGTCATGGCGATCATCACAGTTGTCCAAACAGAGAGCCAACTACGCTGTAATTTGATGGATGGCAGATAATTCAGGAGCTTAATTTCAAAAGGGCAGATGTCCAGTGGGGACAAATTTTTCAATAGGGGTAATTTTTTTTTCTGAGAGTACGAGCCCTATAAATGTGCGAATTATGTAATATAGTAACTAGAGGCACTGTCTTGTCACAACACTAGATTATAGTGCTCGTACTTCCAGAGAAATACATTTTTTACGCCTGCTGAAAAATTTGCCCCACTTGACATGCACCTTTTGAAAATAAGCTCCCCAACTTTGGATTGATAGTTATTTTGGTAAAGAATCTAAAGTTCTTATAGTAAAGGAGAATGTTATTCAATGATGAATGGGTAGATGGGTCCAACTCCATATTACCCGCATCCGGTTTTCGATAGATAAACTTGGAACCGAGTATCCAGAGTGGAGACTACTGCATAAGAATAATGAAATCACAACTACTAGGATGGGCAGGCCCTGTAGCTCAGATAGGGATGCCAACTACTTGCTTGATTCGGTCAGGCTTCGAGTCGAGTCGGTGCTCAGTACCTGCTCAAGTCGAGTCGGTGCTCACTATGTGCTCGAGTCGAGTCGAGTCGGTTTTCACTATGTGCTCGAATCGAGTCGAGTCGGCGCTCAGTATGTGCTCGAGTCGAGTCGGCTCTGATTATGTACTCGAGTCGGCACTCAGTACCTGCTCGAGTCGAGACGAGTCGCTACTGAGAGAGACTCACGCTTCGACTAGGTTACAGTGAGTCGAGCTCGAGCGGCGACTCGACTAGAGCGTTATACTCGCCGCCCGAGTCGAGCTGATTGATATCCCTAGTATAGCTCGGATGGAGGAAGAACGATTAAATTCCATCGCGGTTGGGCAACCAGAGGGAAAGAGGCTGTTTGGAAGACCAAAAAGTCGTTGGGATGACAATATAAGAAGGGAACTTCGAGAGGTAGGTCTTCGTGACGAAAGCTGGGTTGATCTTGCCCAGGATAAAATCCAATGACGAAAGTTTGTCACTTCAACGAAAAACTTGCGAGTTCCGTAAGCCATAAGTTTGTTAGTTAGTATTATGTGTTTGACAAATATTTATTGTCACTGGCTGCCCAATGAGCTGACAACATTGTCAACTCCACATCATTTCTACTTTTAATATATATCAAATTAATGCAAATTGACTTCCAGGAACAAGGTTTTATGTTAACATCTCGTTTCATAATTTATCGAGAAAAATTATTTTTATTTGCCACTGCAAGAAATCGATTCTGAGCGCGAAGCTGGGTACCTCTGCATCTCGAAAGGGAAGTAGATTTTGAACGATGAGTAAATTAAGCAATTTTCGTGTTTCGTCGATGGGAATACGGCCCTAGAATATTAAGCTTTACTTATGGAACACCCTGTATAGTGATCGGTATATTTTGTTTACATTTTCATCGTTTATTTAATTACAAAGTTCAGTCTTACAAATGCTTGTTTCTTCTGTTAGGTAATAAAACACTTCATCTGCATTTCTATATTGGAAATTAAAGCGCTTTGAAATCAAAGGGAACTGAACACAGCTCTAAAGCGTTAAGTGAAGTATGACTGATACAATTTATAGCCAACCATAAAGCTAAAAATCTGTGTTTATGGATATTAAACACAAAATAGGCCCTTTCGTGTTTAATAATAATGGCTAAGTGTAATGACCACGCAAATACGTGTTACAAAACACATAACCTTGACTTTACATGAAAAGGCAAAGAAGAAAGGAGAAAATCACCAGAGATAATTATTTTTCTTTCAAATGGAGATCTGTCTGTACAGAGGTTTTGTGATGATGTTGCAGGTCAGGCAGCTAGTAAAAAAAATATTAATAATATTAATAATAAATTTTATCCTTGTTGAATTCGTGTGTGTGTTGAAAAATAAAGAAATAGAAAACTGAAAAGAAATTTGTTGTTTTCCTCTTGGAGCAGATCTATATGGTTTTCGATCATCTGCGCCCCAACAGAGCTCAATGTATAATTAAGCTCTGTTGGATATCCCTGTTTTACATCAGACGGCGGCCACCCACAAAGGAAGGAAGAACGACCAAACCTAACTTCGCAGAGGGATAGCGCCTTGCGGTGATAGTAACTTACTCGAGTGATTGACCTCAGTTGGCTGAGAATGGAAAATAAGAAGAAAAAAAAAGGGAAAAGCGATTTACTTGCTTCCTTTTGCTTCGTTTCTTATCCATCGGTTTCATCCCATACGAACGATGTGGCAACAGCCTTTTCAGTGTCTATTGTGGGTGGAGTGTATCCATGCATAACGTTTTCCTTCCTCTTCCCCCTCCCGTCGCGTCTCTACTTGCTTTCTGCATCTTGAAATCATGTCCACTTGTAAATGTTGTTCTGTTATTACGAGGTTGAACAAGATTTCGAACTTTCCTTGCGTCATCAACAAGCACTTCAAGCGAAGAGTGAAGAGAGGGGAAGGAGTGGATGTAGAATCAGAAAGGAAATACGAGTGGTATTGCATGTTAAATAGATTTATGCTTGAGTTATAAATACAACTTGTTTTAGGAGAACTTGGCGGAGGGGAGGAGGAATCAATTGAATAAGCTGATACCTTGTCCTGTTTTGACTTTCCCTGTCTTTCTTGCTTTAGGATGACATTACATGTATCAAATATGTGTGTGAGCATACTTGTATGTTGCTTACTTAATCTTCACTAATGACGCTGCACTGGAACTGGAATAATTGAAGCATCATAACCTTGGGATACATATTTTTCAACAGAATAGCCTGAAATGGTTGTTTACGGTATAGTGTGACTGCTTCCCCTGTCCCTAGTTTTTTAGTACAGATACTGCATTTACGGAAATTATAAAATAATGAATAGGTGCCCAATAATGGTTAAATATTTAAATGGATAATACTGTACATTATTAAGAATAAAACGAATGGGCAGGCGTAGCGTGTTCGGTTCGCAACTCGGAGAACGCAATTGGGAGCAGGACATCCTGGCAGGATGCAGGATGTCCCTTCACTCACACGAAACAAATGGTCGGATGGTACCTTGAATTCATGTCATTGTTGGTTTCTTTCGCTGCGTTCTACCACAGTTTATTCCTTACACTTCATCAAAACCTTAGCAATTTTATTTTTTGAAGGTACATAACAAAATCTCGCTGCACTGGAAATCGAACCCGTCATTCGTTAATCAAACTAATCGAGAACTATCAGCAATACGACCAATTTCTGTGCATATATTGTATGCCTTAACCTTATCCCTATATTCTATATGCATCTGCTTATGTTCGAGAAGTAGGATTCCAAGTCGCTTTGGAGTTGTTGTTTTTTAAATTTACAAATTTTTGCTTTTTATCAATCTTGCACTACGAAAAATGAGATCTTTATTTCTGTTAAGAAATATTTTGAATCACTAAAGAATTAGTTGCTATACTTATTGTCAGTGAACATAGATATTCTGCTAGATGGGTGCTTATTTTTTTAAATGATATAGTTATTCCAATATGTGAAATTGTATTTCCCACACTTTTCCCTCCCTGCCGACACTTGCGCTAAAGCTCTCATTGGTTGTTTATAGAGGCGTGACTTGTAAGGTAGTTCGCATATCTTCCGTATTTCTGAATTGTGGCGCACTGTGGTCTATGCTGGAAACTGGGAAGGAAAGTAGTCCGAAGCAGGGATTTTGCCAGATCCTCTTACACTCTCTTGTTGCAAAAATAATCTACAACAAAAACGGTTGGAAAAAAAAAGGCAAATCTTTACATCGACCCACAGTTTCGATTTCCACACCCTTCCAGTTTCGATGTTCTGGCAAAATCCTTATTTCGTACCCAGAATTGATCGAATTTTATTATTATTATTCCTATTTATTTAGTTCACCGTAGGTTAATTGTCCAAATTTTTGATAAGATGTCTGGAAATTTCACAAATTAGTTGCTGTATAAAGCTATCGAAGTTATTTTCATAGTTCATCTACCAAACAATGATGAAGGGCTATTTCCCTCCTAAAACATTTACCTCCAGGCATAAGCTGAAGGAGTGACGTCAATTCTATTCTGTACGAAAATTCGGAGATTCTCAAGTTATTCGTCAGTGCATATTTATGTGCTACAGGGAGAGTATTTGACAGTCGATACAAGCTCAAAATAATGTCAGTACCATATTTGTAGAAGGTCACAGGCGTTTACAAAGAAACGCCCGATTATTACGTAAAATGCGTGGTTTCCTGTCAGTTGCTGCGTACTCTATTAATATACCTCCGAATTCTGAGTGGAAGAATCATATTGTTGGACCTTTGATGGCAAATTATAAGGTACTGTCACTTTTTATGGTCAACTGAAGGAAGATTTTTTATATAATAAATACGTGACCTTGACCAAGTGAGTCTAAAAAATCAAAGTCAGGTATGGATATTAGAGAAAAAAATTAACATGTATCACATATATAATCACCAGGATATGAAGTGGAAAGTAGTGATTACTAGCAGAAATATATACCTGTCTCATCTACCCCTCGTTCAGTAAAGCGATGAACCATTAACTTTTGCTAAAAGCTTACATTAAAATTATGTTATGCGCTAGGAAGGAAATACCAAAGCTAGGCGTTTTCTTGTGTTATTGCTTTAGAGAAAAGAAAGGAACTTTTTGTTACGCCTATTTTTTTTTTTTTTTTTTCTTAGAAGAAAACACCCCAGTTATCTTATTTACGCAGATTTGGTCTTCAAAATTCCATCAAATAATGTCGTAAATCACATTGTTAGTTAAAACGTTGCAAACTTCTCCTGTCCTTCAGATATACTCTGAATAGAAAAACAAAAGCGTATTCTTGTTTTTCAAATATTCTTTATCATTCAAATATTTTGGATTCATTATATTAAGATTCTGGTTTTAGTATCGTATAAAGGGCACTTTGTTATTTTTAAACATATAGTGAAAACAAATTAACAACGAGAAAATATCGATATGTCCCAACGAGCAGTCAAAGTTGTTAAAAATTGTTGGTTTTAACCAGCGATTGATGAGAAAGTTGTGCAGGAGCTAAATGTAAATGATACCGGATTGTCAAGCAGTGGTGAAAAGACTTGGAGAACATGAGAATTTAATTGAAGATGATGATGATAAAAATGAGCTCTAGTTTATTTTACATTTCACTTTCAACATATTGAATCATCGTACAATACATAACTTGGATTCGTTGTGACTAATTTCTACCATTCTAGATACAACGGATATGTATATATTTATTTTTTGTCATATTTTCAACTTTAGAATATTTAAACGTCAAGTTGCAGACATCTAAGTGTTGTTTTTCCTAGTTGTATGTAAAACAACCAGTTAGTAGATGAAAATCTGTTTTTA
Source organism: Lepisma saccharinum (assembly GCA_022664845.1). Lineage (NCBI taxonomy): Eukaryota > Metazoa > Arthropoda > Insecta > Zygentoma > Lepismatidae > Lepisma > Lepisma saccharinum. The sequence continues at coordinate 48,163 of JAGDQP010000878.1, forward strand.
AAATGATATTGTTTTTGTTTTTTTTTCAAATGGGATCTCCGTTTGTAATTTAGAAATGAGATGGAAATTTACGTAAAGAAAACATTCTGAGTATAGAGATTATAAAAACATGTATGCTAACCTAATAGGACTGAGGAAAAACTCATACTTTCTACTTTCGTCATTTGCAGCACAACTGACTTGATTTATGACATAAGTAAAAATATTTTTGTTATAAGCTTGAAAAAATATCTTAAGTTACATTATTCCTGAAATTTTCCTTGTACTTTTTTTAAAGATTAATTAATAATAACTATTAAAATATTTCTATCTTGTTTTTACTTATAGGTAAGTGTCTGCCTCTCTTCCTGTTTCTGTCTGTACGTAAGTTAGAAGACCTGGCCTAGAGTTCGTAAGTACACATGTGTTGTTCATATGTTGACATAAAGCACTTATTGTTATCGAACCAAGAGCTCAAGAACACCTCATGCACATCCGTAACAAACACATTTTAAAAAAAAATCAATATTTTGCTGGGTATGTATCCCGTACACTGTTAAAATAGAAAAAAAAAAATCTCAAACTGGCTCCGACTAAATTTTATTCAATTTTGAACAAGTGATAGTGCTAACAAATGAGAAAACTTTTCTCAAGTATGAAACATTTCTTCATTTTTCATTTTATGAGAACATTTTTCTCATTTTTTAGCACTATCACTTGTTCAAAATTGAATAAAATTTTGTCGGAGCCAGTTTGAGATTTTTTGCTCAATTTTGAATAAATTTTTTTAACAGTGTGGTGGCTAAAAACTAAAAATTATTGTCTTATTTTCTCCTATTATCCATGATTTCGAAATCCCGGAGAATTAATTGAAGCTGTTCAGGCCGTTGAGGAAGCAAATTTAGAATACTATTTTTAGACTGTTCGAATTTGATTTTTCAAGAAAGTGTGCACACAGAATTTAAGTTAGCAACCACACCAGTATAGAATTTCAATTTGGTACTCTTAATCACGAACGTTCCCTCTTTTTATTACCTCCTATTTATTTATACTCTTTTCACTCTGTATAAGTTCTTTTCACCACGAAGGTAGGTTTATAGAATTGTATTCTTACAATAAGTAATTATAGAAGTTTATCATACAAACCCTGTACTAATGCAAGGAGTGGATTGAGGAATACCTGACTTGAACTTGCACGTTGGTGTTTCGTAAAACAGAATTAGAGATTCAATCCTTTTGCACCTTTTCTCACGTTCTATAGCCGTATCTGTTCTCTTACATCTTCATTTCCTGACAAAAACCAAACCTTATTACGCATATCTAAATAACTCACTTATATCTTAAGTAAATTACAACCTCTGTCTTACACGTAAATTCATTTTAAACTATGTTTATCGAAAATATATTGCTTTATAGCTAATTTTCCTTTCGTTAGTTCACTCTCATCTTTTATTTATAGTTACTCTTGAAAGTCTGTGCTTGCATTAAAATATGTTTATCCTTGTCCTATACGCGGAAAAGTTAAAAGGTAAGGTTCCTTAATTAGTATTTAATCTTGCGTGTATTCCAGGTATTGAGCTCCTTCTGGGCTGATATTATGTTTAAATCTTGACTTCTGGGTTACAGCAGTCTCCAGTTTCAGTTGCATGTGAAACCTGAAACATATTCAAAATATGTTAGTGAGCACAAGACTTTTTTTTTCTTCAAAAGACAGAACTCGAATTCAAATGCAACATTAACTGCAAGCTGTTTATGGCCCAAATCTGATGACCGTGTAGCGTGAGAAAATACTGTCGAAAATTTAGTAGCGGTCGCGTCCTCCACCTCGCCACCGCCACTGAATTCCCGATACACAGCTTGGATTGTAATTCTTCATGCATGCATTTGAACTTGAAGTTATAATTTATATATGTCCCTTAGGCATCTACGGTTCAGACCGGAATAGAGTAGGGGCAATGGATGTGGAAAGGGGTCGGCCAGTGCCTAAGTTTATAGTACCATCCCGGCATTTGCCTGGTGTGACTTAGGAAACCCCCTGGGAAAACCTCAAGCTGCCATTGGCATCGAGGCCAAGACCTCCCAAATGCGAAGCCAACGCTCCACCAACGGTCACTTGGCGCATTGAAACTTCAGTTGTCCATTTTAAACAAAATCCTTCAACTGATTGAACCTAATTTTGTGCCCATGGTGTAGTAGTAATTTTGAATAAGTATTATTTACGTTTTAGGGGCAACTGAAACTGGATATTACTGCCACCTAGTAGTGAAGGCCTGAACTTAGTCTCAGCCCAGAAGCAGCTCAATATCTGGTATATTGTCATGTATGTTACATATGTTACTTTCCAACTGCTCCTCGTACTTATATCCATTCATTAATTTACTTGAAGTATTATGCTTCAGTATTTAGGTATATACAGATATTCATTTTATATTGACAATATTCTTCAATAGCTTCCAGCGTTGTAGTTAATTCCACAAAGGACTATACAGAGAGATTAGTCTGCATGTATAAATAGGTACTCATTACTTTCTGGCTTTGAAGAAGTTTCATGCCTCACTAACAGATGTCTCTGGCCTCAATAGCCTATTTTCTTAAATATCCTGATAAATCCAAACTTGTGATTGGTTCGTAGTGCCGTATTTTATCTAACAGGAAATGCTGAAGCAATCACAGAGTTTCAGTTTACCAGGATCTTTAACAAAATAGTATATTGATCTCAAAGGCATGGCAAGAAACTTCTTCGAAGCCAAAAAGAAATAGGCAAGCATTGAAGATCTATATGTCCGCGTATGGTTCTCTGTTTGTTTGGATTTATCAAAAAAATTCAAAACTTTCAGTCACAATCTACTTCTTTACAAGATTACTTCCTGGTGTGAAATTCCTGGCACACTTCTCCAGCTTTTAACGTCTTTAGATCCAACGTTACTTTATCAGCTAGTCATATTTGATTTTTATCCACACTTTCAGGTGTACCACAAGGAAGTTGTTTAGAGCCGTTGAAGTTTCTCTAACTACAGAAGATTAACACTTCGGTACTTTCTTGCGGTAACAACTGCTAAAAAATATATATATACAAATTTAGTAACGATACGCTCCTTATCCACACTACTATTAAATAATATTGTAAAAATTGACTTCAAAGTGTTTTTTTTTTTAAATAAATCAATTCTTTCTTCCGATGCTCTCTATCCAATAGTTTCCTAGTAATTATTGGTGGACGATGTTACTAAAACACCCCTGTACACCGAGATTCATTAAACATTTATAGGTCCCTTAGGAATGTCAAAAAGAAAATTGTACGGTTTGCAGTACTAATCTTTTAATTAGTATGAATAGAGGGAAAATGAAGTTCATCATTAGTGAAGACAAGCCCAAAATTATTTTTAAATTCTTGTGGAAGGTGCAGTTGGCTGTAACCTGCTTTACTTGTTCTTTTTCGTCTTCTTCTTCCTCTGATGATTGAAATGGAAAAGTGAGCAACAGAACGATTTGTTCCACAACAGGAAGCCAAGGCGAACACAGCAAAATAATAATGTATTTGTAGGGGGCGGTCCTAGTCACGACTCGCACACTGCTCTCTCTACCTGCAAACGCTGTTCACGAAAAGATGTCATCGCCCCATTCTATCTGGAGGTTTGGTACGATTTTTTTTTTTGCGTGAAAATCTGTTTATGCATAAACACACACACACACAACCAAGCAGGCACAAATTGAAATTGGCGGATCAGAAATATTTTGACAGTTCAATCTGTCTTACCTTATAACACTCCTTTTGTACTGGTAACTTCGAAAATTGCGTAATTCTCTAGTGACAAATTATAGGTATTATATGACTCGACCTTGGGACGACCGACTGATGAATCAGTGCTGTGACCACTGCAGCCAGGGGCACAGTCCAAGGTGAATTTAAATAGGAACATATAGTGCTTTTGTGAGATAATTTTGTCTTTTTTCTTTTCTACGAGGGTTATTTTTTCAGTCTCCGGTGAGCTGTATTAAGGCTCAATCCAAGTGGGGTTTTCCGCCTTTTTTCGTTTTACGTTAATTATTCAAATTTCAGTAGAGGGAAACAGAAATTAACTTTCACGGACCAAAGTTCGTTTCGTCCTTCAATCATGAGTACAATTAGAATTTATGAAATGCTAGTAGTAACTGCAGGATTGTGTGCAGAGACTTTTGGGACATTATTCTATCCCAAAAGTGTCTCCATACAATCCTGAGTTTACTATTAATATTTTATTAAAACTAATTGTACTCATTATTGAAGGACGAAACGAACTTTGGTCCTTGAAAGTTAATTTCTGTTTTCCTCTACTGAAATTTGAATAATTGACATAAAACGAAAAAGGCAGAAAAACCCCACTTGGATTGAGCCTTAAAAGAAACAGAAGTGATATGCAAAAGTTAGATACGTAATTTGACAGTATTTATATCCACGTAGCCACCATACGCATCAAGGCGCTTGTCTGAACGGGCACAAATTTTTAGATCACCACCTCAAATGAAGTTGCAACCTGAGTGGCAAGCCAGCCCTGCTAATTGGTTCTCATATGCTCATAAGTTTCGAATCGTTGGTTCCTCAACCATACTTTCATCCGGATAAGCGGACAGAAGTGAGATTTTGCCTAGCCCGTGACGTTTTGTTATTTATGGTAGTTAGTTAGATAATGGAGCTCAAAAGGGGTTTAGGCTGATCCCGGTAATAATATGTAAAACGAGGTTTCCGTAAATATATATGTATGTATATATAAAAACTTCTCTAAGCAACCCGTAGTTGACGTTGCTTAGATGAATAGCAACTAGCAACCGGAGTCTCCGGATAACCCTCCAATAAACAGCTGCAGCAATAAGTTTTAAATCGTCGGGCGCCAGCTCACAAGAGAACAACTAGAACTTGTCCTAACGATCAATTATTAGTACTTTCGTTTCACATTACTTATCCATTCTTATATTATTCCAATATCAGCTACAACCTTCTGGCATTTTAAAGGTTTAGTAATTTCTATAAAATGAAACTCAGCATTTAGAAGAACAAGGAAAGCTTACAGGATACAATCTATTATATACAGAAATTAATGACATGTCTTCTTAATTTGTTGAAGTGAAGTTTGTTTTGGTTTGTTAATGAGATTCTAACAAATCTGAGATCTTTCGTGGCCACACTTCAGGCAGCATGTAATCTTCAAATTTTATGGTCTCTCTAAAAATAAAAGGGGATGGAACTTAATTAACCTATCCATCTTCTTAATGACGTATTCATTTTTCTTATTGTGATAGATGGAAACAGTGCATATTCAAATACTCCTAATTACATTTCATCATTAAATCTCATATTAATCTAGATAATAAAGATATGTCAGATCATCAGACACACATACTTTAAGGTTCCTAGTGGAGATCCGCCCATGGCAAACACCTGATAGATCAACTGATGTGAAGATCACAATTATCCCCTTTTGGTTCATTTGAGAGAGAAATAACTCTTTTAAATTTAATCCAGTTATGTATCCATTCTATGTCTGCCACATATGGTTCAGTCATGTGTGCTAGTTACTTATTTTAGGCGCTAAATATACACATTTCACTCATTCTCTCAGACAATCGTATTCTTTCAGACATCCCTCTCTCTCTCGCACACACACATAATTCCTACTTGGCCTTGCATGGGAGGGTGTGACTATATTATTAGGTGCTTATTCTAGACAATGGAAAATTCATCTCGCCTTACTGGCGCATGTAAAAGTAATAGTAACTTAACGAAGTATTTCTAACATTGCAACATTCTTCACTCTCCGATCTCGTCAACTGATTCATACAGATGCAGAATCATACGTAAAGGAAGGTTGTTCTGATTCCGCAATCCACTTGCAGCTCTGAAATCCCTATCTGATCAGGAAGGTCGATGCACCATTTATGGTGAACATCTTCGCTCATTCATGAGTGTCAAACCCGTCCATTAAATTCTAAGCTAGAATCATAATAAGCAATGACTTGCCTTTTGTTGGAGCATTTACTTGTAAATAATACTATAGAAATCAATTAAAGAACACTTTACTCATTAGCGTCTACTCTTAACAATCTGTCACAAACATGCATATACAACAAAATCATTAATTGTATTACGTTTCCGAGACGGGGCTAATTTATTCTTATTCTAAGCTTGACTCTAATAAAAGAAGCAAATTCCATTAATGGAATCTCCAACTCCTACAAAAGACTGATTTAACTTTACTCAGACGTTGAATTATCCAGTGTTGACAACATATTTCTTTCATGTGTCCACATTTATTGCAAAGTCCTGTCTACTAACTCAAAGATAAGTTTACCTTCAAGATGTACTTACAGACTCAGAGTGAAAAATCACAATCCCACAAGCACACTTCGTTCATGCATTCATTCACACGTCTTGATTGAATTTTGAAATTGAAACTTAATTTGTAAGGTCTTTAGGTAGCTTTGGCTAAGGCCGTATGGATGATGTTAGGATGAATTGGTGGAATGGAGAAAGTGGGAGGAAACAGGAGTATCCTGAGAAAACCCACGCACACGGTGTTTATTCACCAACCATGTGATTGAAATTTAAAAATCTGACACGTACTGCTGTGCAGAGGAAGATTAGTAATAGTTGTCTTAGTTAGCTAAAGTGCTATATAAATTTCTAGTTCTTAAGAAGCTCTACAATTGATCTGAAAACACTCTTAAAATTTATTCTAAGATTTTCTAAATCGGCGGGTTTTCTGTACCCTTAAGTTTCTCTACCATCTAAATTTGGTTGTCTTTGTCATCTAAATTTGGTTCTAGCTATCCGACATAGGTAACTTTACATCTCATCCTGTCCAGTGTTCTTAGGATCCCTTGTCTAGATGTATGCAGCAGTTACTCATAACTTCTTTGTGAATCTATGATCTAATCATGTCAACCTTTCGCGATAAACGCACTGAAGAAAAAAAAAGTGCAAGGTATTATTTTTTCATGAGAAGGTAATTATTAAGAATTTCTTAATGTTCTGACCAAGTAACTTACAACCCGGATTGTAGGTTAAGAGTTCAGGTTAAATAATACTTATAATAAATAATATTATTATTTAGTCTATATTAAGAGGTACGACTCCTCCTGCTTTAGAACTACATGTCTGTCTTTCGAGCGTCGCAGCGACTATAGCTGAATGAGATGCTTATAAATCGACATATGAAATATCTGGTACGTTTATAGAATCACCAAACTTACCGGTGAATGTATAAACTTAGGTCAGGTTATTTTTAGCTTAGATGACGTTAGGTTACGTTAGGTTAGATGTGGTTGCTAATATCAGGTAGTGCACAGTGTCATCAATATTTCTTACATTCACAAAATCGCTCATGATTTGAATCATACACTGCTGCATTTCGTACATTTATCTTAAAATTGTACAGTAATAAATAAAATACCAATCATCGTCACTCACATTTTCGTGATCTTTGTATCCATACTGTACATATTTACGTTTTTCGTACATTAACTACATTTTAAGAAAATATTCCTTCTAAGTTAGGAATAAGTGTATTGACAATCACTCGATAAATATTACTTGTATTTGTTTAATCTGAATTTGTTATTGCTTTTGGAAATGTGTAACCCATTTACTGACTGAAACATTTACTGTTTCCTTGAACTGATAAATTAGTTCACCTGGAGCTCAGTAAGCCATAGCAGAAGAATAATTTGGCAACACTGTGACGATGTTCAACCTCCTTTCTGAATAAAAAAAAAGAAAGAAAAACAAATCTTTTGATTAATGGAGCAGAACAACCTTGCTTTTGTGAACTGGGAAGATCATTTTGGAAAAGAGAAGAAAAAAAAATGAGAGAAGTTTTTACTTCTTACCTAGTTTCCGTTTCTCCAAAACGAAGGGAGTTTTTCAAGAAAACTTCACTAGACTTATAAGTGATGATACAGGTGAACTGTTTGAAATGGAATTTCAGAACTTGTTTGACACCAATAGAACTGAGCAGTCAACTAAAATCATTGAAATTATATTACGAATAAACGCAAAAAAAAAAAAAAAAAAAACCGCCCACGTAGCATCCAGTTTATACCTTGACGCCAGGTAGGGTAGTCATAGGACGTCTGTAGGCTATCATCACGTAGCATTATCTAAGAACTCCATTGGATGTCCTAAAACACTATGACTGTAGAAAACAACACGTTTCTCTTACATCTTGCTGACGCTATAGTCACGTCATTTTGATATGTGGAAAGGTTCTAGTTTCATTTTTATGTAAGAGATGTAAAATGTTTTTTTCTTAATAATTTTATTTCAATATCGTTTCCCATAAAAAAAAAAAAAATCAGAATTAAGATTTTGTTCAAAATTCATGTTTTCGCTTTTCTATCAAATTTTGTTCTCTGTTTTCTATAGCCTTAGAAATAGAATCGTTGGTTCTATTTCTGTTTCATTCTGTGAAAATAGTTCTTCTACACTTTTTATAACATCTTACACAGTAAAAAATAGCTGTGTTAATTCAACACAATGCGGTGTCCCAGAGTGACTACCACTTTTGTGTGTTAAATCAACACAACACACATTGTTGATTTCGGTACTGGGAGAAAAAAATATACGGCTGCAGCTAGATTTGAACATGGGTTGCTCGTTAGAAGTTGAGCGTCTTACCGACTTCGCTAAATCGTCAGACAGAAAGAGCACTAGATTGAAGCAATATAGAGGATAAAAAATGCTGTTGAACCCCAAACACAAACAAAGTTACTCTCACGACTTATGCCATGATTTAATCACATTTCCATTGGTCAGTTAGAGATCACAATCCCCATTTATTGAGAATATGTTCCATTTCTATGAAAGCAAGCGCAGCATTTGACATGTTGTTACGATAAGCAGTAATCCTGCTCAAGTGTTTGTGACTGTCGCCATCTTGCTTGCTTTCATAGAAATAGAATATATTCAATGAATGGGAATTCTGGTTCTCAATTGACAAATAGGAAGTGATTAAACCATGGGATAAGTCGTGCAAGTAACTTAGTTTGTTTTGGGGGTTTAGCAACATATATTTGACCCCCTCCACTGCTTAAATCTATAGTGTAGTCGTTTAACTCAAATGTTGTTAGTAAATATCGTGTGCATCGTGTGTCTAATCTGTCTGACGATTTAGCGAAGTCGGTAAGACGCTCGACTTCTAACTGAGCAACCCATGTTCAAATCTCACTGCAGCCGTATATTTTTTTTTTTCACAATACCGAAATCAACACCGTGTGTTGTGTTAACACACAAAAGTGGTAGTCACGCTGGGACACCGCATTGTGTTGAATTAACACAGCTATTTTTTGCAGTGTACCTGAAATAGTTTTCGTTTTGTAAATAAGAAATGTAATTAATATGTTGCAAGAAGTTCCAGGAGTGTGTCATGTCTTTCTGAAGGCGAATTGCACACACTTGTTGTGCACTTAGATTATTCAAAGTCAATTTTAGACACTTATTGTATATATTTTTGTTCACAATCACGTATGCTGATAATTTGAACTGCATACTAATTTTTGCATCAAACTTTTTTAATATCTCTCGAAAAAAACTTAGCCTACGGATTTAGTATAATTCTAGGACTAGATAACTCAATCAGTTGAAAGCACAATAGTGGTGTCAGCTAGCGCTCTTGTCATCAACTACGTGGAGTTTGGGTTTTGGCCTGGCATGATAGGTGTCGCATTTCAAGCAATAGAAAAAAGAGCTCGCATATGAATATTCTCTTTGTTAAGACATTATTAGGTTATCACCGAGATGATCTGGGAGGGTAGGAGGGTGGAGAAGTGTGTTAAGTTGCCTGAAGGCCATAAATAAAATTCAGTAGAAACTAGCCGAGTTCTATCTCGCTCCTGGCAACACTTTTATTTCTTTTCTAGGAAACCAGCACTGCTTATTAATACATTCTTATATGTAAAAACCTGTTTGTTTATATCTTTGTATATTGAAAGTGCATGCGCGGAAGTAATTTTTTAAAAAAAAATATTCATTTTAGGTTTGCGAGAGTTGTACGTAAAGTGGACAAGAAAGGTAGTTTTTGTATTTATATACCGAAAACGTAGCACTTTACCTAATCGTATTTTCTCGTGTCGATATTACGTTATTTATAGCGCAATCAACCGGTAAACGGGTAATATATCAGTTTCGTGCTAGTCCATCGTTGCAGACAAATTTGTCGTGCAACTTTCCATTCAACTCCGTAGTTTCCATTAACTTGGACGTATTGTAAAAGTAATGGATTATTAAAAGAATAGAGCAAATACTGTTTTACATTATAAACTGACCAGCGTTTGTTTAGTGGCAACACATTAGCAAACCAATACCTATCGGAAAGATAACTTTTTCTTGTGCGTTAGTATTTCTCTTCCTTCTTCTTGTATTATGTTACAGTTCAAATCAAGCCTTGGATTTCCCCAGAAGTTGCTTACTTCTCTCTGTACTCACTTGTAGCCTAGACCACATGTAAAACCATTCTATATACTCTAGTCTTGTAGTCACTTTTTTGTTGTTTTTTATACCACCCTAGCATAGTATACCTTCCTTCCTACTTTATCTTCTTCCATTGTACCTCACGCCTGTCTCTAACTAGCTTATTCCAAAGTGTTCCGTCTCTTATTGGCTGTTTCCTTCACACTAAGTTTCAGTGCGCCCTACTACGGGTCTTCATCCTTCACTCCTTAGCTCAAACACCTTTTTTGAGACATCTTAAGTTACTCATCTGCACAGTGTCGATAGCATTCCAGCTGTTTTCTATGTTGTTAACTATCAGTATTTGTTAGAATCAGTCCCGAGCCCATTCTTACTCGATCTGTTCCAGTCTTGCCTATTACCTGTCTTGAGTCTAATTTCTGATGCTGTTAACTTTGACCTATGTATGTCCTGTATTGCCCATGATTCTGCTACATATACGATTGTTGGTAGGCCTATATCAGGGTTACCAGACGTCCTCCTTTTGGAGGACATGCCATCCTTTTTTCATCTTGTCCGCCCTCCTTTTCTAAATATTTTGAAATATCCTCCATTCTCAAGTGACCAGGTTAAAAAGTTTCGAATTGGACACATTCGCACTCCTGTGATTCAAATTCTTAATTTTCATAAAATGTTCGTTACCGAAATATCTAAGAAATAGTTCATCACTTGGTAACCACTTTCCCTTTTCATTAAATGCTATTACTTGATAGGAAGATACAATAAAAATGTAAAATTTTGTGTAACTTGCCCTGTAACAACTGAAATTTGAATTAAATTTGTAACAACTGAAATTTGAATTAAATTTGTAACAACTGAAATTCTTCTGTTTGCAAGTGTTTCTTTATCGAATTTTAAATGGAAAGTTGTCATAGTTATCTACCAGTCTTAGCTTAGTTGTTCTTCATTGGAAGAAAATAACCCGCAGTTGTCCTCAATTTTTAACTTTACTGTCCTCCGCTGGTAACAAAAAGTCTGGTAACCCTGGTTATATAAATGGTTGTATGTAAGCGCATTTCGGTCTTTGCACTTAATTCCTTCTTCCCAACTAGTTAATTTGATAATATACCATGTTTTCTTTGTTTATCGTTTTTGTTTAACATTCATCTATCTTATCGTCATTAAATTTTCGTAGCTACATCTCTCAGCAGTAAAGATCCAAAAGGATTAGAAAAATTGGAAATACGATCGCAACAAATCTTCATGACAAAGTTTATGTTTGGTAGCTTTTCAGTTGCTCCCAGACGCTTCTTTTCTCTTGTTTTCTGTTTGAAATTGTGCAAAAATCAAAGACAGTTTTGGAAAGTAGGTAAAATTCTCGTTATGCAGCTCTATGATATGAGTATAGTAAATGTTTCAAATAGGATAATTTACTTTAAGCGTAGATGTTTGATTGCCTGTAAATCATTACATCATGTTAGGCGTAAACAAATTTCTGAGCTGTGAGTAAGTTATTCTTCAGCACTTATTACTTCATATCTCCGAGTTCAGTTTGGGTGAGGAAGTTTGCAGGTCTGTACTTAATGTTTAAGGGATCATCCCAGTCTTCTTCTCATATGATTGACGAAAAGCAGATAAATCGGAGGTCACGATGGCTAACGTTGTCACAGAGATTCAGTCAAGGATCTTTTGACTATTACTAGACTATAGACTCCCGTTTAAGCCACCTCATTCGAAGTCTTACGCTGTTCTGGTGTTTGTTTCAATTTTATTTGAATTTAATTTTAAGGCCTTCTTTAGGCAACTTTGGCTCAGGCTGGATGGATGATGATGGGTAAATTGGGGGGATGATAAAAGTGGAAGGAAACAGAAAAACCGAGAAAATTCATGCATACGGCGTTTAGCCATCACAAAGCCCATATGGCATGAGCAGGGATCGAACCGACGACCCCAAGGATCAGAGGTGAGCGCTTTACCACTGAGCCACCGCGGCTCTCAATCATTTATAACGTATGGAATTAGATAGACTTCTGTCTAGTAAGTAAGAGAAACTAGGCTACAACATACAGGTTGTCATTAGAGAATGAATTATCTTCTAATTTAATGTTATACAGCATTGATTCTTTTTAACTTCTTCGCAACGATAACCTTCAGTACTCGTAGAGACTGAATCGGAGGTTATTTTCTGTGTTCCAGAACCTTAGGGATTCGTCGTCGCCTAAGGTGGGGCTCCAGAAGGCTATATCCTCGTGACAAATTCAGTCTTTGGTTGGAGAAACAGGTCTCAATGTGAGAAGACTATCTAATACATTTTAAGATATAAATTTACTGATATTGAACAAAAAAAAACAAAAAAAAAAACGAATTAATCTTTCAGGATTTGTGAGGTAAAATTTATGAGTTGGTGTTAAACGCTTTTGTATCCTTTTTACCTGTTTGTGCGCGTTAAGTAGGCATTTTGTACATGAATCAGAGCTTTACAAAACCTGCTTTAAAGACGAAAGTATATTTTATGATCTACCATTTCTTCCCAGAAAACGAGTACAAAAGAGAGGTTTCTTCTAAGGACAAAAAAGTTATCAAGTCGTCATCTGAATAATATAAAACTAAGCGTAACCTCCATCTACTTGATGATGACAGTGACATATTCTGTCTATTTTCTTTCTTAAATCTAAAAAAAGTTTAAATTCTGATCTATATGTCATGGCGTATCTCCTGCTGTCTTCTCTTTCTTATAGTTGTTATTTTTGAAACGCTCGTTGTTCCGGATGTAATAATTTCCCATTCATTCGTATTCCAAGTTGTTATAGCTCGGAGGAATCACGCAAAGGGCGTGGCTCAAAATACTAACATCGCCCCGCAGAGGAATTTCTGCACACGAAAAATGGGGCCTTGCTTCTCTTCTTTCCCTCACGCCGTTCTTCTTTTACTCATGTGATAGGGATTCACCTATTTGCAATACGTGTACTGAGGTTTGCTTCCAGTGAAGTACATCTCTGTTGGTCGTGATCGCCTCCATGAATACAGATGTAATTTTCAAAAGTATTACAGAAATTCAAAAATATTTGAGGATCTAGTATTTTGTTTGACAAGGGTTCTAAATAGGGGTTTCCAAATCCCGCTTTTCGATATGAAATTGCGCATATTCTTGCGTATGATGTTCATGGGAGCCACGTGTACAAATAATAATAATAATTTGGCCCAGTAAGACTGCCGGAAGCGAGAACATCTAAGCGTTTACGAAGCAAGACTTACGGAAAAATAATATGAAGAGACTGAATTTAAAGAATAAATAAAATATTTATTTTTTACTCATGTTGGTTGTTTACTCGTTTCAATTGTTTTTTCCTTAAACTGGCTTAAAGAGGATTATTTGTATTCTGACCGGAGGCAGATTTACAAGCCGAAATTTTCCGAGCAAAGTGAACTGGTGATGGTTTGTCATTGCTTTCCATCGGATGGAGATGACGTGCTAAACACAGCACATACAGTTTAAAGTGGATTCTGAACTACCACATTCAATATGTTCCAACCGAGAATCGAACACCTGGCTTGTTGATTGTATGACGAAGAGAAAAACCACACATCCACTAGGGATGTATTTCTTTAATACGAGAACAACGCCAAAATATTACGCTATCAATTTCGTTCGATCATATCTACAGGATTCATACAGGGATCATATATTCAAATATGTTTTTCATATCTACAGGAAATAGGGAGGCCAACAAAAGAAATCATGGCTCAACACGACATTTTTAAACCCACTGATTTATTCTGAGTCGTGTCCAATATACTTTCACAATTTCATGTATCTGTCGTTTCCATTGGCCAACTTCTAGTTGATGAGAAATCGCTCGAACATATTTTCTGATTTCACTCAGTTCCACAAGGCTAGTGCAGTGCGAGTGTTGTTAGCACCTGTTAGAAGTAAAAGAAACAATATGCATGAGCTGTTCGCAATTAAAACAACAATATATATATTTCTCACAATCATTCTTATAGGAAAATCTTTATTGAAGTACCAACCACACCGGCATTCGCCTGGTGAAACTGAGAAAACCGTGGAAATATAAGTCAGCTTAGCCAGCAGCCTGTTTTCCTACTGCTGATCTAATTTCCGATACATTATCTGTACAGTCAGCGTCAAAAGTTTGTACCTAGTCCTAAAATTTATTCTCTGAATAATTTTGGAATTGATAGATCAATTTGAGTAGGGTTTCCTGTAATTTTAACAGAATGTGATTTCCTGTAAATTGCAGAAGACTGTATTCAAAGCGGTGAATCCATTTCAAAGTTATTCGGAGAAGAAATTTTTCGACTGAGTAACTTTTGGCGTTGACTGTACCTTGGATAGCAGGATCAAGATCAACAAAAAATCAGACAAAAATCAAAATTATACAGAGCGACAGCTCCCGCTATAACACTGCATCACATCACAAATTCTAAACTCATTGGGTATGCCCAGGGGTGGAATGGAGGGTATACGCGGGTACACGCCGTGTACCCACCTAATAGTATAAATCACACCGTGTACCCACCTCAGTGCATAAATATAAAGGAACGTGTTCCCAAATCCGGATTTTTATTGAGCAGCGTGTACCCCCCAAAAATCTTACCATTCCAGCCCTGGGTATGCCATCATAAAGGTTCTCTGTTGGAGGGGGGAAGGGACTATGGATCCAGCGCATCAATCATATTCTTTCTAGTAGTTTTGCGCCTGCGCCAAAGATTTCGATATGTGGCACTATAATGGAGAAAAAGCAAAATAATCTACATCGATTTCCAATAAAGCACTAGGAGTGTACATAGCTTGAGGGTTGACGAAAAGTATATGTTTAAAATAAAAGGTTTACGCACCCACCCACATGCGATTTGTTTTCCTGCCTCCGAGAAATGGATCTCAAAAATCGCATACTATGAAGCCTTTTCTGTCCACCCAATAACTAATATGCTGTTATTTGAATACAGGAGGGCGTTAGAATCTCATATTTTGCTTGACAAAAAGATCCACTATCAGGTATCTTTTTAACTTTCAACCTTTCTCTTTTTTCTAAACGTGAGTTCTACTTTTTTTTTTTCAGTTTCTTTTTCTAAACCATATTTTCCAGCACACGCTATTTGTGGTCAATAGCTCCTCCTTACCTTGTTCCAGACGAAGGTTATGTACGGATTTCTTTGAATCAGGCAGGTACTTTGGAAGTTCATGGTTGAGAGACTTCTAATGCCACCTCGCGGAGTTTCTCTGAACTGTCTTCTCTGTATTTTTTTTTCAGTGTTGTCAACTCATGACTACATGAGACAAGGTTGTTAAAAATCAAAATTACATTCGCTGGTAACATGATGCAGTGTTAGTTTCTTTATGTTTGATGCTGTATGCAATGCAACTGCGCACTTGTTTTCGATTAATTTTATTATTGTTTGCTAATACACACACACACAAATGCGATTTCATAACAATATTTTTTTTTTCATAAAAAATTAGTGAATAACAATAATCCGAAAATGTACTTCTGAATTGATTTAAATCAAGAGAATAACGTTCACACGTTTGGTGCACACAACTGCGTTTAGGATCCAGTGTTATATAACATAAGGTGTAAATCATGTTACCGACCCACCGTAGCTTAGTGATTGAGCGTTGGCATAGCATTCGGGGGGTCATTGGTTCTATTCCAACGGCCGATCATCCTGACTGAGGTTTTCCAGGGTTTTCCTCAGTCACAACAGGCAAATGCCGGGATGGCACCTTCAAGATAGGCTCTGGCTGACACCTTCCCGAATCTTTTCCCCTCCCTAATCCCGGCATGAGTCTTAGATGCCTAAAGACCATAAATAAAAATATAAAAAAAATAGTGTAAAGCCTAGTCAAACACGAAAGAACAGCAGAGCTAGGAAAGAGCACATAGTGACGTTGAAATCCGCGTGATGGCAGCAGTAGTTCCACTCAAGCTCTGCCAAGCGCTCTCTCACTCTGCACAGCAGTGCCAACTACAGTGTGAAACGTAAATGATGTTGATTAACTTAATTTTCCTAATTTCGTTAATTTCAATGTCGTCACATACAGTAATGGCACCAGAGCTCCACAGCTTCCTGAGACGACGGCCAGATTAAGAATCTTTCGTCTAAAAATGACAGTAAACCCTGAAAAACTTAAATTTAAGTTTTAAATAATTAAGTTCACCAATCCCCCAAAACTGAACATTCTGGTGAAAACGTTGACCACATGGACAAACATAGGAACAGTGTTCGATTTGTTATCAATTACGAAGGGGGGGGGGGGGAATCATCCAATTAATGGTTGCTGGTACGTTTGAACCTACTACATGTTTGGGTAGAATTACAAAGATTTTATCCCTGGTTGGGATGACATTCTGGTTCAACAACCTGGGATGAAATACTCTGGTACCAGGGAAAATCTCCGACATCCCCCCTTGCAAATCGAACACTGCATAGGAAGATAAGTTTTTGCTTTTAGCCATTTGATTGCCTTAACCAGTGTTTCTCAACGGGGGTCGCGACTCGCAGGGGAGGGTTGCGGGTTGTGTGTAAGGGAGTTGCGAAGGGAAGTGAAACATAACTAGGTTTTGTAGGTTAAAAGTAATAAATGTCAAAGAAAGTATTTTATTTTGCTTACTGCTTGTATAACTGCTAAAGATAATGTAATTTGTTGAATAGTGTTTGTATAATATAATTTTAGAATATTTATTATCAAATGAGTCGCCATGCCTCAAGTGGTCGCCCGTCTCCCTACGAATCGGGTCGCCCGGGTTCAAATCACAGCAAGGACGCCGGAGACTTTTCTCACAGTATTACAATGCCTGGTCCTCTGTGGTACACTCACCCTCCTACAGAGCTCGAAATGGAAATTTTCACGAAACGGAACTCTTTCTTTACCTTTGTTAACATGCTTTTGTCGTTCTTTGCCTATGATTACTATGTTGATGAGACGGAACAGGAAGATTCCAAACATTCACGAAGCGGAACTACGTTCCGGTCTGCTCCTGTCCATTTCGAGCCCTGCCCTCCCATCAAATTGAGTACCAGAGTGTCATTGGTAGTCCTGGCACCTTGGGAAGGTAAAGGCGGTCGAGTGTGGGACGAACCACCCCACCTTATTCTATATTCGTAGGCCGAGAATTCGGCGCCTTTGTAGCGCACAAGGAATAAATAGCTTTTATTATCAAATACACCAAATCGATTGTCATATTTTGAAATGTCGTGTTATTGTGCGTCGCCGGTCAAAAGTGATAGTAAAAGGTGGTAGCTGGATGAAAAATGTTGAAAAACGCTGGCCTGAACGTTTGCGATGACAGTGTGTTACTTATCACCGAAAAGAGCTGGGAAAATATCCATTCATGTACGGTAATGAAAGATGCCGAGCTATACGGCTTCGAGAAGGTTGCGTATAGAAAATATTATACTACGTCTTCTGTATTCTCTGTAGATAAGAAATAAATTAACATCACTGTGAGCAGATACATCAGTTTGAGGCCTGTTTAGTATATCATTCGTTAATAACGCAGAAACTGTATTTTAATGGAGAAAAAATGTCTCAGCCTTCAAGATAGGACAAGAGGTATTAGGTCATTTCCCACCCACCCCCTACAATTAATACGCTGATGAGATATACCAAATTCATTAGACGCTGTTGTATCTTAAAACGCAGTAGTTTATTACTCACCCACCCTTTTTTTTTATTAGAGATATTTTAAAAATAAAGGACAAATGACGATATTTTGGAAATTGGCATCGATCAAATATGTTCGTTTTAGATGAGAAATTTGAAGACTTGGACTGTGACGTCGTATTTAATAGACCTTAAAATATCTCGGCTACAAAAAAAAATAGTTCCAAATCCTGACGTAGTTCTATCAATAAGTATTACGGCGGATGATTTAAAAAACTTGAATATTTTTCTTCATTTTACTGGTATTCTTAAAATTCTGAAAACATAGTAGGCAGAGCTACTCCCAGGGACTCTTAAGGCTGTAAGATACACCTCAGTCTTTGCCCTACATTTTGCAGATGCTATTTCTTTCCTAGTGAACTTAGGCATGCACATAATTTTTAAAGCAAATGTCAAAGCAAAGCATAAATGCAGAATGAACTTGTACAGTAGATACACATACAGGCATTTATGGCAACTGTTCGATTTGTCTCTGTTTCTCAGAAGTAGTCAACTCACCGTAAGCATTCAAGCATTTGTTTCATTGCGAGACTAACCGCCGGATGCCCTCCATATAGATACAGGGATTAGGTCTTTAAACCACTGTTGTACGGCGGCCTTCACCTCGCCATCTATGTGAAATACAATTACATTTATTACTGTCCCAGCAAATACCTTCGAACGGGTTTCATTTGTCCGCCCCATATATAAAATCGAAAAATCTTTTGGAAATAGTCTTATATCCCATGCAAAGAACAAAAATACCCCTTTATGTGTGAAAGTAGCACCCCCTCCTCTTCCTCGGAGAGGTTATTTTGAAAGGTTTGGTGAATTTCACAAATTTCAATATTGATTGATTCAGTCCAACAAAAAAAGACCAGGTCAAATTGGGGCACCGGTTCAATTAGGTCAAGATTCAGTCATCAGGTCGCCGGGCTACAGTCATTTTGGTCAATTTAGGCCAAGACGGGATCACCAAGTTAGTCCGGTCAAAACTGGGTCAGTCGGGCCAAATTTCATACCGGGGTACCAAAATGATCTGATTTTAACTCTGCTTACAAGAACAAAGGTAGTATCCTAAATTCATCATCATTGGTGTTCTGCTGATAGCGCCCAGCGGTCAGTACTTCAAAGTTTAGTTTTTGTCTACGATTTTTCCTACTATGCCC
The DNA here is from genome assembly GCA_022664845.1 of Lepisma saccharinum. Lineage (NCBI taxonomy): Eukaryota > Metazoa > Arthropoda > Insecta > Zygentoma > Lepismatidae > Lepisma > Lepisma saccharinum. The sequence continues at coordinate 67,400 of JAGDQP010000878.1, forward strand.
TTGATAGAGAAGCTGTATCAAAAGGGACCGTATAATCCAGCTCATGGTGTCCGTTCTTCCATGTTCAGAAACTAAATCTCAGGAACTATAAGATGTAGAGAGACGCTTACGGTGTCGTTGGAAAGGTCAGGACCGCCTGAATCGCCTTTGATTGGTTCAGTAGTTCAGTGTTGCCAACCTCTTTCTCGAAAATTTTTAGTTGAAATTGCTTCCATTCAGTTAATCCTAGCTGCGCCAAACTTGGTATAAACAATATTACGTATTCGACACAATACAAACACATTGAGGGAAGGGGTCTACGTCCATACTTGCCAGTGTTGCCAACTTATTTTATATATTTTTCAAATTGCTTCCATTATTTTGGACATAGCAGCACCAAATTTGGTATAAACATTATGTGTTACAATAGCAACATCCGTGTAATCAGTGTAAAGCAGCCGGACCAGTCTTGATTAGTGCAGTAGTTCATTGTTGCCAACCCATTTTTAAATAATCCCCAGCTGTTCAAATTGCTTCCATTCAGTTATACCTAGCTTGGCAAATTTGGCATAAATATCATTGGACATAATAGAAAAGTACGGTGGATTTTCCCGTACCTAAGCACTGCAGTTGTCAGTGTTGCCAATCTCTTTTATAAAAATTGATGCTTGTGTGTCTAAAATGATATCAAGAGAGCCGGAGTCTTTGCGATTGTTAGTAGAATCGCAGCTCTAGCTTGTTTTCTACATTCTTTTATTTTCAACGGCCAGTGGCGAGGCATAAGACTATACCTCCTGACACTTCTGCAACCCTCCATCCCGTGCTGTTCTGGCTTTGCCTACTATTTAAGGCAATATGCAATATTTGAAAGTAATACATATGAAAAGCTTTCCAAAAATACTTGATTTAAAATTGCATTAAAAAAGACCTTGTTAACTTACCTTGCCAGCAGTTCCATGCACATCTTTAGAAAGCAGCTCCAAACCGAACTGAAGAGAAACAAATTTTGTATTCGACTGTAAGGTGTCAGAAATCGGATACAAAATAAGTGATTCGATTCCGGATAGTGGATTTAAGACCACAAATTGTATCAGGACCTCCTTGCTTTTTATAGCTGGTATCAAGCCTGTCTATTTTTTTATTTTATTTTTTTACATTTTAGTGCTGTTTTAAAAGCATATTATATGCTTGAAAAGTTTTCTCTATGGTTATTTGAATACTATCAATGATTAGGATTCATCTCCTTCCTCTTTCTCCTTTTCCTTCAATATACAGTTTCAGCGTAAACAATGTCCTAACCAGGTTCGTTGCCTCTTCTTTTATTCTCTTTAATATTGTTCTGGACTATTTTTTTTTAATTGTGTCTCGTGTTTTTCTTTACCTCAGCTGCAAGATTTGCATTATTCTTTCAGAGTAAAATTATAGTTTAATTTGAAAGTCCCCCAACAGCAATTAATATGGGGGGCGAAAGAGCATGACGAATGGAAGGTGGAGCCATCTATATAACAAGATTATATTTATAAAATGAACTGGAGGAGGGGTATAATCATCTGTTGCAAGTAGAGGGAAATACAGAGATGAAAGGAAGTGACGCTTTCTGCCTCGGCGACTTCTTCAGTTCATGAAACAATGGAAGAGAGAGAGAGAGAGAGAAAGATGTGCAAAGAAAAGGAACAAAGGTATGAGCTGAGTCTCAAAAGATTCTATGTTCATCCAAAGTATACTATTAAACAAAGAGAGAATAAACTAAATTTGTCATTAGAATATATGTTACGAAACTATTGATTTCTTTCATTTGTTTGAAAGAAAGCTATTTGTGGAGCTTTCTTAATTAACTTTGTTTCTAAAACCCAGTTTAAAAGAAAAAACAAATCTTTGAAAGCTTTTAATAACAGGTTCAAACGCAGAGCAAAACTCAAATCTATAACTGAAGATTGGAAAAGCGTAAAGTGGGTTTAACATTCTGAAAAAAAGACCACTAATTGATATATGATATTATTATCTTGTATTGACCTTCGGGTATTTACAATATTTCATTACGCACTGATCTTAGCTACTTCACCCATTTTAGTTTGCTTTGTGCGCTTTCCGTCAATCTCTTATACCTGTTTAGTGACACTAACTTTCGTGAAATATTTTAAGTTTACACAACCTGCGTCCTGAAATGCTTGAACAAATGGAGAGCGACTCAGCATCATACTATAAAGTAATAATTGCGACAAATTTTGTTTAAAGAAGTGAGAATGAGGTTACAATTTAAGAACTTTTTTTATAAAACGTACATTTTTGTTCTGCTGCCACCTATTATTCCGAATTGTACTATAGTCCAAAACTGACGTTTGGTGATTCACTGACAAATTTATGTTCGTCTGTCCTTTTACTTGCTGTATTGCTTTTAAAATTTTCGAATATACATGACGCTCTGTATGTTTTGTCGCAAATTATTCTCAACTTGCAATTATACAGTTTTACGAGCTGAGATTTGCCCACAAGTTTCAAGTCAAAAGGTATAAGGCTATAATAAGGGATTGTCCAGCAATTCTGCCAGGTATTTCATTTTAGGGGTTGAAAGTATTAATTTGGGGTGTAAGTATAGTTTTGCAAGGTATATATTGATTTGTAACCGTAAAAAGTTATTTTTGGGACTGTGTGGTCGAGAAATCGACAGTAACTTAACAAAATTAGATTAAATAATGCTGAAACTAATTTACAACTCTGCGTTATTCTTATATGAATCTTCGACTTTCTGAAACTACAGTCATTACGCTGATAAATAGGACTGTAGTGTGTGACTGTAGAACATTACAGTATTAACACTGTAAAAAGCGCCACTTTTTATGGGTGTATGACCACAGGTGTAATGATAAATTTTTAGGTGAATATAGCCTTCGCTGGGTGTAACGACACCTCACGCTTACTATACCATATATCTGCGTATTTCATAAATGTTAGGTGGGTATACGGTGATGCCCAGAAAATTGAGGTGGGTATACGTCGTATACTCGCGTATACCCTACATTACATCACTGTGTATGACGTAGTCCGATGTTGCAAAAAGTAGTGTAGCATTCTGCTTTGAGTTCAAATTCGAGGCGGGGGTCAAATCCACCTTCAGTAAAACATGAAAAATTTCCGATATTTTTCGCAAAATATTTATCGTTTTGCACCATACTAACACTACATGTGTACAGGAGATGCCCAAGAACTTGTGTTTTCACAATGTAATTTTGCATAGAAATAAAATTTGGCGGTGGAGAGTTGCTGATTCACGAGATCCACCCCGGATACGTCACTGCGGAAAAGAATACTATATTTATCTCTGTAAACTTCCGGCTACTTGCGATCAACAAACAAAGCACAACTTCGTAGGAAAAATTATTATTTTTAGCTCTCCTCTGGTTGTATGATTAACCACAACTGGGAGAGATCGTGCGAGTAGGCGAAAGAGAGAGACTTTGAGGGAGAAACAAGTTCTTTTTTTTAATGTTTCACCTTCAAATTGTAGGATACAAAGAGAAGTTCCTTCCACTCATTAATTTACACGTAAGAGGAGAACAAAGAAAAGACGGAACAAGTGATTCATGAGATCTAAGCAGTGCAATACCATGGTGGAGTCACTAATGGCAGGCACCCTCTTTACACTTGTGTAGCCACCAGGAACCAAAACATGCATGCACCTGTTGGCAGAAGCTTACTCCACGCCACTAGCATACTGACAACATCTCCATCCTGCGTAACAACTTGCGTTACTGGACTGGACAACCACGTTGCTACTTCACTTCTGTTTTCTCTTTACTTGGAGAACACGCAGTTCTAGTCACAACCACCTCTCGTGGTTTCTCGTCTCAAAAATCGGTAGCTATTTTGAAATTAGTTATATATTATATAATAAAAATAATAATTTGATTTCAACCGTTTAGCATAGAGTAAGACTTTCTTCATTATCGCATTTCGAAAGTTAATTCTAGACCTATAAATTCAGATAATCAAATATCTAATGAGGTTTCTTTATCTTGAAATTTTGTTCCAAAACTTCTCTCTGCTATACGTGTGTATAGACTATAAGGTGGTCTTTGATATTAAGTATGAAATGAATTTCTTTCAAATAAATTAATCCACAATTTGAAGGGTTTACTTATAGATTAGCAATGTGAAAGCCTGGTATATGACGTCATTTCACAAGTATTTATTGAGGCAGCTTTCCAAAATTTCATTAGTGCTTGTCGTCCAGCACTTTTGAAAATACAAAAGAAAAATCAAAGCGAGTAGATGCTGAGAGAGTCGGATAAAACTAAAACGGTGTCGATGTATTTTGTTGAATGCATTTTGCACTAATGCAAGTTGACGCTTTTGAATCTTGTTAGTAGGGGGGGGGGGGGAACTCTGCAAGTAGCAAGAGTATTTCCGCTCAGTATTTCCGAATTTACAGTATGAACTACGAGACTCCAACGCGATGAATATTCATCAAAACGACGGCAAAAAGATGTAAACATTAATTTGCTCTTATAGCCTGTGATTGTTGAGAAGAAAGCGAGAGGTGAATGTAATGTAATTAAAACATGTATTGTAAACTTATCCATTGAGAAGATTTTGGAATATAAGCAATATTTCTGCTGTTTTGTAAAGTCAATCATCTACATCCGCTTCCGTAAAAGCAATCTTCATTCACGTTTACCACTTATTTTACTGAAATGAGTCCGCAATGAACAGAAAGATGCTAAAAAATGTTGTCACATAATGTCTGTTTTATGTGGGAGACATACTAAACTTAAATAAGCAGAGCGCTTCGCTAACATCAATAAAAAGTATCGAGGCTGAACCCTGACGCCACTACGCTTCTGATGAGGGGTTTTCGAGATTCTATTAAACAGCAGAAACAATTGATCAAATGGCACACAATCTTTATTTTATTTAGAATACAGGTCGCGGATGTCAATTCCGTAATTTTTTTTTTCAAATACGGTTTATTTTTACGAGTCAAAAATAAACGTTAATGTTAATACATGCATTATACTAAACACTCCCATAATGTGTTTTGTACCTCCAGTAATTCATAATAATAATGACAGTTGTTAATATTCATAATATTAATGAAATGTTTATACCTTCGAAAAGTTTACTATTCTTCTGTTCGATTCTGTTGAGCCGTTGCTGTTATTTCGTGCTTCATCATTTTTGTTACCAAAGTGCTTTTTTGCTGTTTCATTGGTTCTAACGTTTTTTTTTTCGTGGTAGGATACCATCGGTATAATTCCACACGGAAACAAATCTTTTTGCGTTTGTCTTCGTTGAAGGGAAATACGAGGGCGACTGAAAAGTTCTCGGCCTACCAGTAAAAGCTTGTCCGGAGCTCAATCGTTCATGGTAATTCTTTAGCATAGTTCTCCTTCAGCGCCCCACACTTTTGCCACCGGTGCTGCAGGCCCATTATTCCTTCCATGTAGAACGTTTCATCCTATATGACAAAGAAATCCGCCACCGCAGCCATGACGTCATCATCTGATTGGAAAGAGGGTTCCAGCTAGGTGTTACTTGAGCTTAGAGGACAGATGGAAAACTGAGGGAGCCAAATCTGGCGAGTAGAGAGGGTGTGGAAGCAGTTCGAAGCCACAGGACTCGATGGCAGACATTGCAATGTTCGACTTGGTGCGCGAGTGCGTTCTTGGTAGAAGAGGACACCACCACTCCGTGACGTTTCGCCTTGATGGTCTCCCTCAAACGCTTCAGTTGAGCACCATAATACGCACCGTTCACAGTTTCACTCTTTTTAAGGTATTCAGCCAGGATGACGCACCTCGCATCCCCCCCCCCCCCCCGTAAAAAATAGACTATAACCTTGCCAGCTGATAGGACTGACTTAAACTTTTTGCAGGAGCGGTGTTTCCACTGCTTTGATGAACCTTGGACTCTGGCTGAAAGTGGTGAACCCATGCTCGTCCATGGACACAAAACGTTCGATAAATTTCGAGGGATCAGCCTCAAGGAGGGGCAAGTTTTTCTGCAGACATGACGTGTTCTCGCGTTTCTTTTTAATAGTCAACATTCTCGGGACCCATCGACTTGACACATTGCACATGTCCAGCACAAATAGTAGGATATGTCCAACATGCTCCTGGGATATGCCCACCTTCTTTGCGATAAAATGTTCTGTAGCATGCCTATCTACCGTTGGGAGATTCTGGCTTTCCACTGCGAGGGGCATCTTGCACAGAGGGGTTCCTCTTCTTGAATTCCACCAACCACTTTTTAACGGTGGAATAGGAAGGGACATCCTCCCCTAATGTTTCCATCATGTCCTTGTGGATGTCCTGTCCGCTCATGCCGTTTTTCAGCAGGTATTGGATAACAGCACGTTTGCTCATTTCTCAGGCAATGATCAATTACTGCATTTCAGTTTACAATATCTGAAACAAAGAAAATATATTGGTGAGAAATTTGGTGTGAAACCTTGCAAAGATATGTACTGTAACTAGCAAAAATAAAATTGAGCTGCGACAAATGCTTCATTGGTTGGCCGAGAACTTTTCAGTCAACCCTCGTATATAAGATTTGCGAATATGACGATTGCTGGAATGGCTTTGTTTGGATAATTTTATATCTGATCTTCTGGGATATAATCTTGAATTTTTCACGTATTAACAAGACTGTTTGGGTGTTTGCTTTATCGTACTCAAATATCATTGCATTAGAAACACGTTAGAAATAGCAAGGAGTACTATTTCTCTGATACAGCTGTCTTCCTCGCCTCGGAAAGATCCTAAACATAGATGTATATGGGATGGGGGATAACACACAATTCAAAGCAACTCATTGAGTTCTTCGTCTCAAATAACTAACGAATAATTTCACTAATAGGCCTATTACATTATCTCCATAATACTATAATTTATTCAATTATATATCGTGGTGACTTAAGCATTTTAGGAAAATAAGTTTAATGGATTTACAAGTTCGACTTTTACATAGATATTCTTTAACGTTATTATATTTTGAAAATAATGAGAGCAGTAGTAATTAAAAATATACAGAACGGTTATTCTGCCGGTAATTCTCTACGGTTGCGAAAGTTGGAGTACGACCCTAGCAGATGAACATAAATTACGTGTATTTGAAAATAAGGTTTTGAGAAAGATATATGGGCCAAAACGGGACGAGATGACTGGAGAGTGGAGGAGACTGCATAATGAAGAACTCCACGGACTGTACGATTCACCAGATGTTGTAAAAATAATGAAATCGAGACGACTAAGGTGGGCAGGGCATGTAGCTCGGATGGGGGAAAAACGAAGATTATATTCAATCCTGGTTGGAAGGCCCGATGGAAAGAGGCCATTGGGAAGACCGAGACGTCGGTGGGAGGACAATATTAGAAGAGATCTTCGAGAAGTAGGTGTTCGTGATGAAAACTGGCTTGATACTGCCCAGGATAGAATCCAATGGCGAACGTTTGTTACTGCGGCGATGAACTTGCGAGTTCCATAAGCCATAGAGTTAGTTAGTTAGTTAGTATGTAAAAAAACAAAAACAAAACAAAAAACGAAAAAATATCACGCACTGGAGAAATTCTTAGCTTGAAGTTAATTTATTATGCTAGGTGTAACAAGTACTACAGTATTTGGTGTGTTGGGGAAGGAATGAGGTGTTAGTATATAACACAGAAAACTTGTTCTGGCAGTGTGCCGGAGAGGTTAAAATTCTCTTCTCTCAGTTTCTTGTTTCCATATATCTCCACAACAAATGAGAAGATGAAGAAGACTCGAGGAATGGGGTACACGGTGACCTCGAACAAAAGAATGGAGTACAAGAGAGAACCATGAAGAATGAGAAGAAACAATCCCCCCCCCCCAAGAAAAATAATCCGAAATCAGAGAAGGAAGAAGATACTTCTTTGGCACGTGCCTCGGTGACAACTGACCTTTCTGTTACAAGACCTGTTCCTCAACCTTCGCACGTGAACAGCTTCATAAATCATTTTTATAACGGACTAACATGGAAAGACGTAACCTGTTTTGTTTTGTTTCTGTTCTTCTGAAAAGGCGATTGTGTGTGTGTGTATGTTTCACACACGACACTTTCACCCTTGTAGGCTTGTTTGACATGCGTATTAGAAGGACACCTACAGGCGCCACATACATACTCTACGTTCCTGTGGTTAATTGTTTTGATATATGTTTGCGTCATAATCCCATCAGTGGCGGCTCTTGAACTGCACTTGGTGAAGCGCCATTTCACTTGTTATTTTGCTAAATAAATTTTATATTTATTCAACAAATACATAATACGGACTAGAGGTCATTTTACATAGGAAGAATTGGGAAAAGAGTCGTCCCTGACTTTATTTAAGGTCCCAAGAAAAACCCGACAAAACCTCAGTCAGAACGAACGAACGGTCGTTCAGCGGCAACCCAACGGTCGCTCTACCACTCGTCTACTTCGCTCATCAAAAGTTTTCGGCTGGACTGGAAATCGAATTCAGACCTCCAGAATGAAAATCCAAGACGTTAACCGATACGTTACAATCATGGCATGTCCCCCTTCTAATGTGCTCAGATCAAGGGGGTGTTACAGACGGAGTCTTTAAAAACCCAAAAGAGAGAGAAAGCTAATCTAAATGAGTCATCAGGTTAAACGGGTGTAGACATACCTGATATCTGAAATAAGTTTCTCTCTTCCTGCTTTCATTGAGGCCACAGCGACAATTCTTAAAATGGAGAAAGCTAACCAAATATAAAGACCTGCCAGTTTCAGAGTTACTAACTTAAAAACGGCTTAAAAAATGAAGGTTGCTGAACTCAAATATGATATTATTTTATCTCTAACTGCTTTGATTGAGGACGTAGTGTAAATTCTTGGTAACTCTCATTGAGGTAATCGGTTATTTTAGCGATAAATTTGCAATCCTTCTCCCTTACAAACTATACATATTCTTTCAAAGGTATATTATATAACCACAGAGTTAGGAAGGTAACACGCGAAAGAATAAAAGACGCGCTTCTGCCCCAATGCAAACTTTGATACTTCCTTTCTTGACTAAAGTCGTAGGTTTGGTTTCTTTGTTTCCCCTTGTAAGCTGTTAAAGCTAAAATTTACTTTTTTTTTTATTTCCTTTCAATGAAGAAACAATAAGCTTGACTGTGTAATATCATCGTAGAAAAGATTTTCTTATTTGTTTAGTGTTAATTACAAAGCTGGGATCTATTGCGGAGGAAGGCAAATAGTCAATTAGGAAAGAATAACAAATTACAAGAAAGAAAATTATGAAAGAAATGAAAAAAGAGTTGTGTTGAAGGAAAACAATAAGAGACTCTGGGATGGCATTTAGAGAGCATCCGGGGGCGAGAAAATGACGTCTAGCTAGATTGAATACTGCGAGTTTTTTTGTCGTGTTTTCTCTCTTTAACGCTTCAATGATTCATCCCACGTAAGTAAATCTAACGGTTTTCTTATTTTAGACGTTGTTGTTAGATATAAATGTAAATATCTGTAACATTAAACGCGATTGTAAATGTAACTATTATAATGTAGTAATTTGTATCGTAGTAGCAAGATAGACGCAATTTTTGTTACATAATTTACGATTAGTAAAGGTTTGCATTTAAAAAAAAAAAAAATACTTTTACTATTTTAAGTAGGTCTATTTTTTTATAAGTGGCTTCGGCCGTTATCTACTAATGAACACTGATAGAACGAGTGGGTTCAAACCCTACTCAGGTCGTCTATCCTTTTAGTCCTTTCTAAGTTCTTGCTCTGTCAAACAAGTGAATACCAGTGTAATACTAGCAATAGAATGTCCTTTTCTTCCCGAGAATTGTGCTCGTCCAAGGATGTAGAGACAGAAGACAAAGGAAGCGGGTGGGAACTCTTAAAGAGGAGCGATATTTTAATATTTAGCTGCGTTCTACACTGTTAAAATAATATATTTTGCGGGGATTTATTGTTACAGCTACATTCTACACCTTAAAAATAATTAATTTATTGGACACCTTTTGTACAGCTACATTCTGCATTGTAAAATACATTTATTGGGCACTTTTTTTTTTTTACTACATTGTAGAAAATATATTTATTCACACTCTTTGTGTTGTTATATTCTACGCTGTAAAAAATAATTCATTTTAGACACTTTATACACAGATACAATGTACACTGTAAAAATAATACATTTATTGTAGATTTTTTGTACATATCTCTGCTGAATGTTTTTTAGATTTCTGCTCATGATGTGTAAATAATATGAACTAGAAGTGTGCATAGGTGCTTTATTATGCCTCTCTAGAGGTATTTTGAGTACTTGTTACCATTTTCTTTTTTTAGGATTACTTTTAAACACTTTTTGTATACATTTACTTTAAAAAAATATGTCCTGATAAACGCCGACTAAACCATTTCTTCATCTAGCTTTCTCCATATATACCGAGAAAGGTGTCAAATATAACAAAATAGACTTAACCGCGAGATGAATCAGTTTCTATCCCTGCTCTTGCCAACTCTTTAACTTTTCCCGGCCTAGTATACCAAACCGCTTGCTGACACTATTTAACGTGTTGAGAAAATGATCAAAAAGAGTTCAATGACTGATTGAAAATTAATAAGTATATACAAGAAATGATCGAACTTGACTTAATTGAGCAAAAGATGCTTTTAATCACAAAGTAAATACGTATCAATTTTGTGTTTTTATAAAATGTAAAAGAAGTGTGCTTGTCACAATATAAGAGAGGGAAAATGCCATTTAAAAGAAGTGAGTAAATCGAATATCATGACTTTCATTTAAAGATACTAAAAATCATTAACAAGGTATGAAACATTGCTTGCCTGAAGCCAGTATTAAAAAAGTGATACTAAGGGAAGGAAGTAATGTGTTTGTTAGCTTTTACCACGTTGCCACACCATGGAAAGCAATTACCCACATGTTTCCATGCAATATTTAAACGCATACGTCAGCATGCAATACTGATACTAATTTTATATTTTACAATCCAGTAAATTCCACACTCTTGGACAGTCTGTTACATTTTCAAGAATCAAATAGGCATTTTTAATTCTGTCTCTGTTATTTCGTGCTGTTGACCTTTTAAAGCTGTACGTCCCTGTTTTTATCTTATTTTCAATATATTTTTTTTCTGCAGGCCTTTCCCAGTTGTTCTTCAACTTGTTAAAAAAAAAAAAACAGTTTCCCGCGACGGGATCAAACAAACCCCTTCCCCCCCTAAAAAATAATTACAAAAAAAAAAGATTGAAAAAAAAACAACATGAAAAAGCAAGTCTCTTGTGTACTTCTTCACTTTTCTCGTAAAAGGTTTCAATTGAGAAGTAACAGAGCCTAAAACGAATTGCCATTTACCTCGCTTAGAGTGAATAAACTTGGCGTTAAAATGGCCTTGCTTCGATAAACAAAGGACTTAAAATTGCTGTATAAAGTGCGTTCCTTTCTTACTTACTTGTCGATCACATTAGGAAAATGTGGAGCTAGGGTGCTGTTTTTTTTATTTACCTATAGCTTGTCGAAATGATTTATTTCCTAAATAGAAGAAAGTATTGTTTTTTTTTTATTTGTACACGTAACACGTTCGCTCCTCATTCAGAGGGATCTCAGTTTCTTCCAAGTGTTCCTTTATCCTGACTGAGGGTTTTCCTTTCGAAATAGTTTAATGCGGGGATGGAACCTTCAAAGTTTGCCCCTGGGAACTTCCTTCCCTTTCATCTCCACTACCCAATCCACGTCTGAGGCAAGATATACCTAAAGATCATTAATACACTTCCCCACTAGCACACGAACGTGTTCTGAACGTTGATTTTTGGTTGATTTCGTTTATTAACCGATATTGGTTGACAAAAGTACATTTAATTTTATTTAACCGTATTTCAGCAAAGACTGGATATTGTTGAAAAGATGTTAGTTCAACATGGATTCAACTGTTATTTTCAACTATGGTATAGATTTCGTTTCAAGGGATTCTTTCTAATTTAATAGAATAACATTTGTAATTGAAAGCTAATTGAATGCCACTAACTATTATTTTGTGTCCTCTTTTGCATGTTGAAAACAGATTGAATTTTAAACTATATTTCAACGAACATTTAATTTAGTTAATAGGGATTAATGTGAAATTGTTTCAACTATGACATAGATTTCGCTTTATATGCGTTTTTCTAAGGCGACATATTACACTTATTGAGAAATACAAATTTAATAATCCAGCGATGGTCGGAGTGTTAAAAAAGGAAAATGTAGGGATAATATCGAGACGAGACGAGACTGGCATTCGTCTCCTTCTCGTCTCGAATCTTTTAGGATAGCCTTGGTCTTGGTCTCGTCTTGATCTCAAAATTCCGGTCTTGGTCTTGGTTTCGGTCTCAATTGTAAACCTCAGTCTCGTCTCGGTCTCGAGTCTCGACATGTTAGTCTCGGTCTCGTCTCGAGAGTCTCGAAAGACGATCGACTTTAAAATGTTAGCGTCCCTTGTTTGAAATGGGTACGCAAGTTTTCCGATCTCAGTATACAAGAACAAGAATATTAATATGATATTAACATAGTTTGTTACACTGTTAGGTTTGAGGTTTAGATTAGAAATAATATTTTGAAACAGAGAGAAAGACATTACGATTTTAAAGTAATATAAAGCATTTGTTAGGATATATAGAATATCAATAAGTGAGATACATGAAAATATTTCTATTATGGAAACGGATCCATGTTATACCACAAATTGCGAAATTGGTATACGTTACATTTACGTTTAGCTGTTTCCAAATTATGTTTAAATTGACTGAATAACTGTTACGTTAAAATTTAAAAAAAAAATCATTTTTGTCGAAATTTTCTACCAGATTTATAGAAATAAATGAACGTACACTGTTAAAGATTTGCCGAAACATTCCTGAGAGAAGCTAGGCAATCATAGCTACCTGGGAATTTTAAGTAATTTGGCTAATAAAAGGCATTCATCATACAGTTCTCAGAAATGTTGGGAGCAAAAGGAAAAAACAGAAGTCTAAAGATTTAAACACGGGTTCTTTAGTCTTAATTCCAGCATCGTACTGACTGCTCTAAATTTCCAGTTAAAAGAAAATAGTATAGAGTGTTAGAATTATGTGGGCTGAATCTCGAATATATAAACTAAGCTTATCCCACGACTTAACGTCACATTTTAATCGTGTAATTGTAAGGGGTCGAACATTTCCCATTTCTACCAAAATAAGAACTGACAAAATAGCGACAGCAAACTCTTGATCAACGTTGCATGCATAGCTAGGATAAGAAACAGTTTTCTCATTCTGCGCATGTGTAGAATTGAAAACGAAAAATATCCAGATAATAATACAAAAAGTATCTGAGTTTTCCTCCATTAGAGTGAAACAACATGAAATACTAAAAATTCTGCGAAACTTTCCTTACAATTCCTAGAAACGTTAACAAAAGTTTTAACAGTGTACAGTATATGACAAAAGTTTTACTTATTGTGAACTTTTGTACAAGGAAATAATCAAATACAAAGAAATTGAAAATAGCATTTACCGAACTCCACAGCCACATGAATCAATTAGTTTACAATACTTCTCTTGATTGACTAAAAGAATCAATTCATAGGTATGGGCACAGATAAACTATTCTATAGATAGAATAATTTATCTGTGGTATGGGTTACAGCTGCATATCCATACATTAAAGCAAAACGAAAAGAGTGAAGTATGTTCCCGGTAGGCGCTACTTTCAAATAGAGTATTGCGAATCTTATAAACTGAAGTAAGTACACTGGTATTTCAAATAATCCGGGTTGTCAAATTAAAATGTCATTCCAACAATCCTAGCAAAGCATAGCTTAATAGGTAGAAAATAACTGTACTATGTACAATATTACATTTCCTCTATGTCCGTCTGTCGACAACTTTCAACTCAGGAACTACTATGGCTACGAAGGTGGTTGAGTTGTTGTTCAGGAGGTATCGGCGAAACTTCACCAACGACTATAAATAATCCAAATTTGACGCTCGCTCCGCCTCACTTGATTTTTATAAAAGCAATACTGTTTTTATCGAATGTGCAGGTGTAGTTACTTCATAGGTTAAGCAGAATTTCCTTCATAAACTATGAAGTTCCTAAGGGAAACTTTATACTACAACATTTAGGCTTCAGCAACAAGTGCTGGGAAGCCTAATACAATCGCTATGTCTGTCTGTCGACAACCTTTAAATCAGGAACTACCAGGGCTACGAAGATAGTTGAGGTGTCCCGCGACTGAGCTTCATCTTGCTTGTTTCCATATACGTAGAAATATATATTGTCTCCGAGCTCCTGCGTAGCCTAGTCGGTAGCGCGCTCGACTTCAGTGCGAGTGGTCCCGGGTTCGATTCCCGGTGGGGGCTCAAAAATTTCGGTGTTGACCCAGCATCGTGAGGACAATTGGGGAGCTGCTGTGAATAAAATACAGTGGCGATCACAGTGAGAGCTTCGGCTCTCCTCTCCCAACCCGTCTGGTCAGCGTGGGAGCAGTAGACCAACTCCTCCCTTCGGGGAGAGGCCTCATCCACTAGTGGATTGAATATGGCTGTGATTTATTTTTATTTATATATTGTCTCCATCTTTTCTAAGATACCGGTTAGTATTGCAAAAACCTTTCCATTTTTTTTAATATAATAAGTAAATGGTGTAAGAAAAGATCTGTATTACAATTTAGACCGTTTGGCTTCTTGACGTATGCTTTACAGTCTTTACGGGATCAGTTTAGCAGAGGCTGATATAAATGGGAGAGTGTCAACAGAACTAAAAGACTATCAGCAGGGAGAAAGCATGGGAATGAAAATTCGCAGAAGAAAATTAATATCTGTATTTATCTGTCCCCGAATTAATATCCAACTTTTTTATATTATTATTGTTTAGCATTGATAATTGACTACTTATATGACTTATAGTCATATTTTAAAACTACAGTATAACATGTTAAATAAAATTTATCAGGATGAAACTAATTGTCACGAGACTTCTTCTAGTATAAAACAACATGAACAAAAGCATTAAATTAATATTATCGACATTCATGAAAATAAAGCTTAGTCTCGAGAGGTAAGTCTTGGTCTTGATTTCGTCTCGACTAAGTCTCGATGCATGGAGTCTCGGTCTCGTCTCGATTCCTGAGCTTAGTCTCATTCTCGGTCTTGGTCTCGAATTCGAGAGGAGACCAAGACCAGTCTCGGTCTCAGTACCATGCCTAGAAAAATGCAGATAACAAAGAAAGAAGGAAAGTATTCTTTATTACTATTCTTACATGATGGTGAAACGACGCGTCTGGATTTGAGGCGACTGCATTCTAGACTGCCTGTTATTACAGATACCGTAAAAGAGTAGTGACTTTCAAGGTGGATCTGTGAATGAGGGGTTAAGGCGAGGAGCTACCAACGACGAGTGCGGAACGTTCCAGCTTCGAACTCTGCAGCAGCCAGTTGGATAATTTACTGTTGGAAAATTAATGCTGTCCCATGATGAAAGCAACGGACAAAATGTAGTTAAATGTGTATACCAACAGATAGCAAACATACTCTGTTTTGGCCAACTGAACCCATTTCTTCATCGTCCACTTCTTGATTTTAAGTTGTTTCATCTAAACCATTATTCAACGTCGAATAAACCTTTGAACAGGCGAACATTTCGGTACATTTACAACGTTAAAATAACGTTTGAGTACTAACGTTTATTCCACGTATTTTCAACGTATGTGTGCTACAGGGCTTCAATTCAATTTGTTGTTAAACACAGAAGCTACATACATCTGTTTTCTCTGGAGAAAGATATATGTATTTTATATTTCATTTGAAAAACAAGTCATACACTCTCATCCCACAATTTCCATTTTCAACGTATCTTTAAAAGAAAATTGTTATAATTTTAACGTATATTTTGACCGTTGTAGACACTGTACCATTTCAGTATTTAAATTGGTGATGTATAAATGACTTATTATTTTCCCATTCATCTATCCATAGTTCAGTTTGTAGAGAGTAGGCTTTGCATTTGGAAGATCTGGGATCGACCTCAGTGGCCGCCCATTTTCATTGAGGTTTATTCAGTTTTTTTTTTGTCAGTCACAGCAGTCGCCTTAAAACTAGACCTTGGCCGAATTCCTTCCCACATTTTCTTCCCTACCATATCCAGGCCTGAGTCAAAGCTGCCAAAAGTCCATAATTAAATTCATTGTCAGTTCATTCATCGATCAATAATATATCTGTGTACAGGGTGATTATAAAGATAAAGATAAAATGAATTGTATGGGCGGTAACATTACAGGGTGATTAACGAAATCCGTAACAGGGTCTTAACTCAGCTCCTAGTGCACAAAAATCTTTGAAACAAAAAATGTTAATACCAAAGTGCATGTGCCGAATCACGTGGTAATGCTTCTGAAATGAGGGGCGTCTCGGTAATACCTCTACGGGGAAGTGGGGGGAGGCAACTTCAAAATTTTAAATGGCAACAGGGGTTGATTTTGTCTCCATTGAAACAACTTCTAAACTTTGAACAACTTTTAGATGAAAGATATTTCGATAGCTCATACCCTTTAGCAGCTAGAAGAACCAATTGGTGGTCGAAATTAACATGGTGTAGAGGGTTTTCGGGACTTCTGGATGCTGTAAGTAAAAAAGAAAAGCAAATAAAGGTTGCAAACTAATGTGAAATAGTAAATGGGATATGCGAAATAAATGGGTGAAAATTTCAAAAACAGGCGTCCCGGGAATACTGTTACGGAGGTGGAGGGGGGGCAACTTCAAAATTTTAAATAGAAACAATGGTTTATTTTCCATTTTTTTTTAACAAACATGAAATTTTGAACAACTTTCAGAGGAAACATTGTTTAATATCTTGTAATGTTTGGCAATTACAAGAATTAATTGGTAGGTCAACAGTTAACTTAGCAAGTACCTCTTGCTACTGAAGACTTAAAAAAAAATCGTCTGAAAGTTGTTCAAAATTTCATGTTTGTTTCAAAAGAAGCAAAATCAACCATTGTTTCTATTTAAAATTTTTAGGTTGCCCCCCCCCCCCCCCCTCCCGTAACAGTATTCCCTGGACGCCTGTTTTTTAAATTTTCACCCTTTTATTTCGCATATCCCATTTACTATTTCACATTAGTTTGCAACCTTTATTTGCGAAACGAAAGAATTCTGCAGAATTTTCTAGAAGATTGTAATACTTCATAATTTTAAGATTTTTTCTTCTTCTGTTTATATTAGCTTTTTATTGCGTTACTTCGATTTCAAACTATCGTTTGCCTTCCCCCTCTGACGGGCTCAGGCGATTTAGGTACTGGGAAAGGATGTAGTCATTGATAATACAAGTAGGTTTCAGATAGTTTGCTTTCATTCTAGAAAGATGTTGTACAAAATAAAACTTGCGCCATTCTACTCACCGGACTGTATGAAAGGACTCTTGTATCCGTATGTCTTGACAGTCAACTCCTATGACTGCCCTGGAAGAGTGTAGGTACTATAGCTATATCACTCTTCTTCTGTGTTGTTGGTAAAAGTTCTCTTCTATATATTGAATCTAACTTTCCCCTTCTAGGGAGCTGAGGAGCCTAAACAACTGTGTGGGTCAGCATTTCTTTTGGGGAGTTGCTGGCCCGCACAGTCTGAGGTTCCTGTTTTCCATTCATACAGCCCGGAAAAGTTTCTGCGCTATTAACATAAATATTGACTGACACTTCATTATTTCTTGTACATAACAAGTTACGTATGTTTGTTTTTATTTAACTTGTTCATGAGTAAGCATTGTTTGTTTGTTACAATTTTATAATTCTGGTTCTGCTGATCTTTGATGAGACCCTCTGTGATCCCGAGACATAGTCCTGGGATCGATAGGTATCCCTTACACTATAGATAGAATTCATTACTTTCTTCAGAAGATTCGGATAAATAAATACCCGGGCAACACCGAGTAATCAGTTAGTTAATAATAAAGTGAAGAATAGTTAAAATCGTTCATAGATTATATATATATAAATTGAATGTGTCTATTAAAACAACTACAAATTACTCCGTTTTTCAGCTCTACAATCAAAAGTACTCTTTTCAGTGACGCTTTGTATTACAATGCTATATAGTGTCAGAGATTCAAATTATTTTGATTCGAAATTATCCTTAATCAGAATATAAACAGAACAGAAGACAGGAAAGTTTCACTTGTGAACATATGTCTTATGTGTTCTTAAATCATGGTTACTGGTTTTTATTCTTTTTATGTACGAGGGGGGACCCAAATGAAACCGAAATTGTTCTCTGGTGGCCGGATCCTTTGTAGTACGTGCTTCCACCGCTAGATGACTTTTGCAGGGATCCTTCTGCATCAGACTACCGATCAGAGTTATTGAGTGAAGTAGTAGTGCCACGTATAAATATTTTTTTAAGCGCCTCTCGCTTGTTCGGCAATTTTTGTGACGGCTGAAAAGTGGAAACAACGCGTGAGGCTATGAAATTCTGTCTTCTATTTGAGGAAGCAGCTGTAATGCTTAAAACGGCTTACAAGGAAGCTGCTCTGAGGAAAACTAAACTTTAAGAGTGTTTTTTCCGCTTTGAGGTCACTTGAAGTCCAACCTCCCTCAGAGCGACCCTCGACCTCCCGAATGGACGAAAAATCGCCAGAATTCGTGGACTGATTATGGAAGACCGTCACATAATCACTGATAAACTTGTTGATTTGTTGGGTGCGCCCTGGAGTTCCTGCCAACGGACTTTGAGCAAGAAATTGCAAATGAAAAGAGTTGCAGGAAAACTCGTGCCTCAGCAGCAGACAAAACCTTGATTGTGAAACAAATGTTAACGGAAAACAACATGATCCAGCTTTTGCACCCGCCATATTCACTCGAACTTGCCCCGAGTGACTGTTTTATTCTCCCGAATGAACAAAAAATCCTCAAAAGAAAACATTTTGCAGATGTGGAAGACGTGAAGAAAAATTCGAGGGAGCCATTGGTGACATTCAGAGCAGTGAGGGCTCACTGAGGGATCACTGAATTCGTCCTCTGAATGCCACTTCTCACTTCCGGCTCACAGTGAGCCGACGCCATCTTGGTGAGCAAAGATTTTCGCTCTCACTGGTGAGCCGGATCTCCCGGAAGTGCGGTTAGTGCGACTGCAATATGGCTTGCGGCGCAGAGGAATATAGTATAACCTACGAGTTTAATCAGAAATATTACCAAATAACAACAAGCCATGAGGGGCAATTGCAGCTTCAGTCTGGTACGATGTTAGATCTACATGTTAGCGCTTTAAAAGATATTTATATCGAACAAATACTGTGTTAGAGGTACATATTAGCTGTGTGCTTGCTTCACTGCTTGTACTCCACGTGTACTTGCTTCAGTCTTGCTTCACTGCGAGATGAAAGAGCTGAACTTCTTGAATCAGAACATAAAACGGATAAACTTATTCCGTACAGATTAGATTCTTAAGCTGTTTTCGAACGTTATAATTTTAAATAGCCAGGTTTGTAGTCACATGTTTCCGCGCTCAAATTGGGATCTTAAAGTACAAAGTATTTTTATTAAAAACTTTGGCTGTAAGTTACAGCAGTTACAGACGAAGTCTCCTATTTAGTGGTCTTACCAATTGCCTTAGAGCATGTAAGACCACATTCATATTTAATTCGTCGTCAAAAAAAAAACAAAAAAAAAACGGTAACATATGCCTGACATCTTCCCGACGTGCCATATTTACTACTCTTTGTGCTATGCGATATTCAATTGTTCGTGGAACTTCAACCATACGCTTTATAAAATTCAACTGTTTATTGAGCATAAACGAAATTAGGCATCCGAAGGATCCACTGAGAGCGCTCACTCACTGGAGATCACTCTCACTGAGCCACTCACTGCGCTGAATGCAGCCATTAAAAGGTATCACTTGGCAAGAGTTTCACGACTGCTTGGAAAATGGAAAACTCGTTTAGACCGGTGCTTTTCATCAAATAGACAATACTTTGAAAGCGATTCAAGTTGTAACATCCAAAAATAAATACACACAATTTTATTACAACATTTCGGTTTCTTTTGAGTACTCCCTCGTACATCTTCTTGGATCTCTTCTACTTTTGTTTATAACTCTGGCTTTCTATATCGTCTTTTCAGTTTTCACATACGCGTAATACTTCAGTGGCTGTTGTATAATTTCTACGTTAAATTAAATGGTTGAAGAGAAACATACAAATATAATTAAAAGCTTTCAAAATCAAGGGAAACTCGTCGTTAATAGTTGCTGTGTTTGGATGACTTTAGATTCTATTAACCTGTATTTAAGAAAAGAAAGAAAAAAGACTGATTTCCTTTCAAGTTCATTTGAATTGGATAAATATTCATTTCAAATTATGTGTTGCATGTGTCGCTTTAACAATTGAAGGCGAGAAAAAGAGAAGGAAATGATACAGTGGGTTGTAAATGAAATATAAATAAAAGTCGTATGCATGAGAGGCCATTCCAAAATGTGTTAATGCATTCAAAAGTTAATTTCTATTCCATTCACCCGTGAAAAAGAACTTTCCATCGAGACCTCTCTCCTTTCTTTTGCTTTCCGACAATTTCTCATGTGCTGACTTGCATGTTGAAAATATTGCATATAAGTGTAACAACAAGCGTATGTTTGTTTATTTATTTACTTCAAAGAAAAAGGAGGAATTGAACAAACAAAGAAATGGCATTTCACTGTTCATTTTCGTTTTAATATGAAGAACTTTAGTGCATTTCATTTTTACTTATTTACACCGAGCGATCGTGACATGTTTACCCAGTTTTTCTGTCACACTAAAGTAGTACAGGAATAGTACCTTCAAACTAGACTCAGACCGACTCCTTCCCGTATCCAATCTCCTACTCTATACCGGCCTCAGTCAATGACTGCCTAAATTATATAAATAAAATTCAAAATTCAATACATGTGTATTCATCTCAGGCCAGGAACACACTTTAGGTT
This sequence comes from Lepisma saccharinum, assembly GCA_022664845.1. Taxonomy (NCBI): domain Eukaryota; kingdom Metazoa; phylum Arthropoda; class Insecta; order Zygentoma; family Lepismatidae; genus Lepisma; species Lepisma saccharinum. Next base: position 88,334 of record JAGDQP010000878.1, read on the forward strand.
AGTTGGAATGCAAATGAAAGGGTGAAGGTGGTTCTTTGAGGGTGACAGAAAATGAGAAAGCTTTCTCTCTCTCTCTCTCTCTCTCTCTATATATATATATATATATATATATATATATATATATATCTTCCATGGTATATGGATTGTTAGAAAAACTCTTGTATAATTGACAAAATACACTGTTAAACATTTTCGGAGACATTTCTGGAGAGTGTTAGGCAACTATAGCTGCCTGGAAATTTCCTCTAACTCGGGTAATAAAAAACAACAACCTTGCAGGTTTCATAAATAAAAAAAAAACATTAGAAACCTCAAGTGAGATTTGAACACCGGTTCTTTTAGTCAGAAATCCAGCATCTTAGTGCCTGGACTAAATTGCCACTCAAGAAATCAGTACATTAAAACAGTATTAAAGGTCAGAAATACGTTGCCCGAACCCCGAAATCATAAACATAAGTCCACGGCTTACGGCATGTTCTAATAACGTTTTTCTATTTGCCAAGTAAGGTAAAGCTATTCCCTGTAGGAATCGCAATCCCCATTCACTGAGAATATTTCTCAGTCCTTTAAAATACGTGATTAAAATGGCGGCAACAAACACTTGATCAGAATTGCATGTTGATAAGAAACAGTTTTCTCTTTCTGCGCATGTGCGAAAATCACGATGGAAGGAGGAAATGAGAACCTCCAAGTCCAACCATGCACAAGAAATATCTCGGTGTTTTTGATCGACACCTTTTAGACACATCAGGAACATTACAAATACTTACATATATCTGAAACTTTACTAGATAGATCAAACAACTTTTCCATTTTTTTTTTACAGTGTAGCTTGGTTCCACGAAAGAAAATGGAGCTCGATTACGTATTGGATAACTCCATCCGATTAGTCGTAATACGAAGTAGCTACTATTAAGATCATCGGCTTTCAAAATCGAAATTCTCCAGTTCTGTTCATTCTTAATCTTTTCTGAAAGTCACTATAATTACAAATCAAAATCTTTTTCAAGTTTAACATGTATGTGAGGATCCCGTGAAATATGGAGCCACGCTTCATTACCACTTAGCCTTGAAATGTTGGTAACATTATTTTTCGTTGCCTTTTGTCCGAATAGAGAAAAAAAGTGATGTAAAAAACAGTGTGAAATTGCTACTCAGGAAGCTGTAATCTGTGTCTTCAAGTCTGTTGTTTGTCCTTGTTGAAGATGCAACGGAATTCTCCTTCGTAGCGTGTTAAAAATGAACACAAGGCTACCTGGATTCTTCTCAACTCTTTTTTTGTCTTGTATAAATCAGTGCATCCCCATTAGTGGATGTCCTGCTCTGATTAGGTGATAAACCAGAAATATGAAATAGAAAATGACCAAAATACTTGTTATTATTTTTAGTATTGTTTCAAGATTGAAATATTAAATGGTCTTGGATTGTGAAGAGAGAATTGTCAATATTGTTAACTTATGTGTTGAGCGACCATAGCTTAATTGATAGAGCGTTGGCTTTGCATTCGGGAGGTTCTGGGTTCCATACCATCGACCGACCATTCTGTTTGAGGGTTTTCCAGGATTTTTCCTCAGTCACACCAGGAAAATGCCGGGATGGTACCTTCAACTTAGGTCCTGACCATCTCCTTGCCACATCCTTTCCGCTCCTCTGTCCCAGCCTAAGCCATAGACGCCTAAAGTCTATAAATAAAATAAAATTCGAATTAAAATTGATCACTTACGTGGATGAGTGTAGTTGTTCTTCACTGAGAGAAATTTCAGTAGAAATTGTACGTATTTTCTGGTGTTTTTTGCAACACTCTTACATCTAGACGTGACATTACGGAGAATGTTAAATTATATAGTCAGTTTACGTACATTTTGTCCTTACTATTCTGGATAAAAGTAATGAAGTCACTGATATTAACAGTAGTAATGAAGGGAGACCATTACGTGTCATGTTAAGAGCTCATGAGGCATGGACAAAATCACAGTACAAGACTTACGAACTCGGGTGCTTAGATATTCTTCTGAGCAAATTTGGAAAAAAGTTCGGAAAGGAGGAGAAAAACTCGGTCATGGATTGCACTGGTATCCTTATTCTAGACTCTTAACATCAAGTAGAATGTTTTAAAGGTGAATAAATATCATAACAAGCTATTTTGTGTTAGATTAATTGCATTTATTTTATGCCCTTTAAGCATCGATGACATAGCGCGGGTTGGGAGAGGGGAAGTGTCGGCCAGGTCCTATTTTCAAGGTACCGGCCATTCTGATTGAGATTTTGCCAGGGTTTTTCCTATCACATCAGGCAAATGCGGGATGGTAACGGTACCTTGAAAATAGGACCTGGCCGACACCTTTTCCTTCCCCTAACCCGCGCTGTGCCATCGATGTTTAAAAGGGCATAAAATAAATTCAGTTAATATAACACAAAAATAGCATATTGTGATATTTATTCACCTTTAAAAACTACATACTGTTGTAGTTTCCAGTTCCACGTTTGTAATAAGGAATCCACGTACAAATCCATATGTATTTTAAACAACACTTTCTTTCTTCTTGGTTTTTAGTTATTGAAGCAAACAAACAATTAATTGTATAGAAATAATTCTCCACCGTTCCCAACGAAGGCTACGACTATCTTTCTTCGCCGTGTCGAGAAAGGGAATGAATCATATTTTTGAACACGTTTGAAATTATGGATACAATTACAAAGACATCTTGGCGCCTTTATTGCACCAATGACAAGAGTACTGTATTTCTGTCTGTATGGTAATGTTAAAGTAACAAGAGAGTATGGACACCATTCCGAAACCACGTCTAGCAATCTGTATACCTTCCTGATTGTGTTTCTTCCCATTTTCTGGATTTTACGTTACTTATACAGTCTATGCTATGGACTTCTTTACTAGACTTTATAGATGCCAAGTCATTTAATACGTTTAAATACGTTTAAATTGTGCATTCCCTTTACAAGCAATGACTGAAAATCCGTTCTCTGTACAAATTGCTGCATACTACAAATATTTGTCCTCTTTTTCATTCTCGGAATGCATATATGTCATTATCATGATAAAATGCCTTTACTGGCATGATTTTATCCCGTACTGAAGATATTTTAACATTGTTTTGTTTTCTACGCATTGTAATGTCAAAAGCACACTTTCTGGACTTTAGCGCAAACTTAGGTAAACTTGATTTTTATATGAGCCAGTCTAGTACTGTGGACTTCGGCCCGTCACGATTCACCTTTAGCTGTTAAAATCAACATCCATGCCCCACGCCGGCGGAATTTAGCTCAATTTTCTGGCGCAATTCGCATTACTTTTGTCATAAAGTACGTACTGGAATGCAAGCAAGCCTGTAATGTTTCCATTCTTTCAAGACATTTTTGTGTCTGCGATGGCGTCATATGTATCAAGTCCAGTCTGGAATGGTTTCTAAACATTACTGACTGGAGGGTTTGTCGTTGCCATAGACATTTATACCGTAATATGGACTTTTCAAACAATTCCAAATGCAGAATGTCATTTTCGCATTTCGACTCCTGCAAAATTAATATTATTGTGTTGCAGACTCCAAAATTCCAGACTTTACGTCCTGAGGCTGGATCAAATCAACGTTACAAGTCTGTAATGTTAGCTAGTCTAGGCAAACTTTTTCTCAGTGTTCCTCGTGTAGCTCATTTTCAAAAATGTTCACTTGGGAAACGAAAACATGATTATGGTATATTTAATAAGATTGTTTCTTTAAAACCAAAACCACACTACCTTTCGTAATTGCAGATAGAAATATCACACGATAAGTAAAGGCATGCTTTCCTGATTGTATTTAGTATCTGCACAAAAGCTTTTCTGCATCTTGATTAAATATTTTTAAAACTGCTTCTGAAATCATCACACGGTCTATATTCTGTTTCTGTGTTCCTGGAATCTATTGGACAGGGACTGTTTTGATCATGAAGTGTTATCTGACAATTGACTATCTGCTACTAAATAATGGTATATGCATAATGGTCACTCGTCTATTTGCCATCATCCACTCTGGTAATGATTTCCTGCCTGATTGATGTTGAAAACGCCTGAGTGGGATCATTTTCACAGGAGGTCCTCCAACTGAGCGAAATTCTGGAGTTATTTGGCAATTATGGAATAGCTTGGAGCCTACTCCTTTGATGGCTCACACAGATCCTTATAAATGTCGATTATGGCTTGGCTTGGCTTTTTTTTTTTTTTTTTTTTTTTTACCATCAGGTTGATCTGATTAATCAGTCATTGTGGAATTTGGTAAGTATACTTGCTAAGAGTTATACTACAAGATGTGAAACTGGCATTCGATTCAATTAACTTTGATCACTTCTCGTAAATATTCCAGTACAACTTTAACTGAGAAAAGTATTTAAATTAAGAATAAATTTCTCTTGAGAAACAGGCTATAATTTAAGTTTCATATTTGGAAAATTCATCAAAAGAAATACTATTCATGCTTCTTACATGAGTCAGGATTTAAAACGTGGCCACAGGTGAAGAAAAGTGCTACACTCAATATATATATTTTTTTCTTGTAATGTAGTGACCAAGACTCTCTAAAACACACGAAATATTGTGAGAACATTTTATCCTGTGGTATGCAGAGAAGGCAGTTTATAACTTATTTATTATGAAGTCCTGCAGCATTTTTTATTTGAAGAACGTGTTAACTTGCATGCAATGAAATCGTGTATGTTTATCTTCGAATGGGCTATAAGGAAAAAGGGTTTCTTCGCTTTTTAGCTTTAATGTTTTTGTGTAGTCTTCTAAATATTTATGTTTGTTTTGGAAATAGACCTGAAGGGGGTGAAAGGGAATACTGTTAGTGCTTTGCCTTATTAAGTGAGGAAAGGATTGACTTTTGACTGTGATCGTGCTTACATTTGAGGCATCAAGAAGCTAAGGGATATACATGAAATTGAAATATAAAAATAGCTCAATGTAATCATTGTACTATATGTACAAAAGATTACATTGAACTTTTGTTAATGTTGTAAACGTTGTGTGTTTTACTAAAATAACCATGACCACAAAAACCATTTGACTGAGTTTCCTTCAGTTCTACCAGTCTGTCTACGTACCATTTAATTCACACTTCCAGCTGTCTGTCCGACAATTTATAATTTACTGGTGTAAACAGTGGTATCCTCATATAAGTGTCGTTTTAATTCAGTTGAGTTAATTCCATAATGATATAACTATATGGTAGAGCTTAAATCTAAAATAGTCAGACAACTTAATTTAACTGTGGTTATGTAAGAAATAACATACATTCGTTAAGTTAACGAATATCACATTAAGAATCAAGCTATGAAGTTCACATGAAAGAATCTTGAATAAGTTGAACTCTGACAGTGTACCTTGTGTTGAGAGAAAGATCACTGTCAAGCCTAGTCGAAGAGTTGCAATGAAATGAGTGAGAATGAGCCCCGATTTCTCATTACAAGCGCCACCAAAGTTAGCGGTCAGAGTATGTATTCTAGATACCATTCCGATATCTATCTGGTTGCACTGAGGAAAGAACTTCAGAAAATGTTTCTCTAGATGGTCTATGTGAACATGACTCAAACTATGCCGCCTTCGCTGTGGTAGTCCGAAGTTATTGGTCTTCTATTAAGCATCAAATACATGTGATCTTGTCTGTACATTAAGTACTTGATTTGAACATCAAAGAAGTGAGGCCGGAGCCAAAGTTGCGTAAAGGTCTTAAAAATTCAATTTAAATTCAAATTCAAAGAAAGGAGGAGGAAGTAGAATTTTATAGATCCTCTTTTCGATAGCTATTCAGCAATTTTTTTTTTAGTAACAGAGCTCCAATGATAAGAGTTCACTTTCATTAAATCTTTTGACGTACGTGAAAATATTCGTCCGAGTAATTCATTTAGCAAAGTACCAAGGTACACTATGTGGTCATCAATTACCGGACAGTCCTTGAAAAGCGAATATCATCACCGATACACGTCACGATGCTGTAAAGAGAACACAACCACGGCCGTTCAATACACTGTATTTTTATGCTTCATCCATCTATATAAACGCACTATGTGAACTTAATGCTGTCGAACGGGGTATGATTGATTATGGTGTCTAGAAGATCGACCACTCCATCCGCGAGATTTCAGCCAAGTTTCAGATACTCCCGGCAACCAAGGGGTTATGTGGCGGTGAAATGGAAACGAGAGGGAGTTATAAAGGGAAAAAAACCCTGACAGATCGGGACTGTCTATGTTGCGAACGTGTGGTGAAGTTGAAAAGTTAGCCTTCGGTGCAAAACACAGCCATCTACTTTTGATTAGCATCGGGAAATTATCCAAGTAATCGTATCGTCCAACGGAAAGTTCCCTGGTTCAGATGCAGTCACCAAGCCTATGATCACTACTAGGAATCCCTGCCGCCATTTACAGTGGCGCAAAACACTATTGCGTTATTGGCAACACTAAAACATAGAAGTGTTCTGTGGAGTGACGAATCCGATGGACGTGAAAAATGCCTACCAAGTTATGTTGTGCCCAAGGAGGTAGTTCGGAGGTAATGGGACTAAGTGTCTGTGACTGAATCCATGCGTGGCAATGCCTATCAAGTCATTTTAGACACATCTGTGATTGCAACAATTTTGAAATGACCCATTGTAGTTTCAACATGACAATGCTTTAGTAGATAAAACACACGTCATAACGTAATGATTTGAGCAACAGTGGGTAGAAGAAATTGACTGAAGAAGAAGGGGACCTCAATCCTATTGAACACAGCTGTGAGATGACTTTGAGCGACGGTTGAGAGCCGGGCCAGACCAAAGGAAAAATACAACCAAGCTATTCTCCATGTTGAGGACGGAGAAATTCCATAAAATTTCTGTGGGGAGGATGGAGCTTCTGATAGTGACGAAAGGCCATACTGACACCATATTACATCTAGGTTTCACTAGGATATCCGATAAGTAATGGTCGTAATGTATTTTTTTTTTTCGTGTAGGGAGAAGGGAGAGATTTTGATGAGAAGTACGAAATACTTGTAGATCATTGATTATCGAAAATCTTATCTTAGGTCCTTTCAGATTTATTACTACACCCTCTCTGATGCGTAAACAAATTACTCTCAAAATCATAAAAAAGTACTCTTACACCCCCAGTTTCGAAGCTCTGGCAAGATTCCTGATTAATATTAAATGTGCAGAAAGGTCTAAACGTGTAATCAATAAGGGGGCCTACAAATTCTCAGAACATACTCCCCCAGCCATCCTGCCTATGGTTTTTTTTATCCTGTCACACCAGACTAATACCGGGATAGTATGCCACCTGCAAACTATACCTTGAATATCTTCCTTCCCTTATCCTGGTCTGAGTCAAAGAGGCCTAAAGATCAGAAATTATACGTACGTAGCATCTCAGTATCGGCCGATATCAGTAAAGGACAATTTGCGATTTTGAGCGATGATGTTATCCAATATCGAATGGCAAACACTTTTGCTGATAGGCAACGATATTGATCACTGAGAAGAATAGATTGTTTTAATAAATTGAATTACGTATATTTTTACAGTAGTTCTTTCTTTCTTTCTTTTCTTCTTCTTTTTTTTTTTTTTTTTTTTTTACAAAAAACCGTGATTTTATTTATATCCTGTATTTGTTGTATTACGCGTCTCATCTTCAAGTCTTCAGTTATAGTTGAAGAATTTTTCAATTGTCTGCAACCGGATTCGAACCTGCAGTTTTGTGATTTATTGTTTGTTGTCTTATCCGCTCTGCCACGGATCCATCCTTGAAGAGTAGTACATCAACCATGCATTTCATTAACGCAGACAGGGAATGTAGCATTGTAGAAGTTTTATATATGTTATTTTTGAACGAGTATAACACGTGTCATTTCTCCATTACATAGACATTCTCGAACACACATAACGCTCTTCGGAACAATATAAGGCAGTGTCCGATCGGTATAGCGCAATGACATATTCAAACTGTCATGTTTCTCTAAACCTAATTATTTAATCTGCCAATGTGTGTGTTTTTTTTTTTCGTTTTGCCAGTTTTCTTGATGAAGTACAATACGCTTTTCATGTTTCAGGAATATCACGCCAATGTAGATCGGTATTTAGTCACAACGGTTAACCATGATCGATATCCGCGTTAGTGACCCAGTATATACTCTATAATGACCCGTTATCCTTGTGATGCTTGGGTATATTCATCCACTTCGAAACCATATGCAAAATTTACATGTTTGATGATGATTACGTTTTCGCTGTCTATTGACAGAAGGAAGGAAAGAGCACTGTTTTTATAATATTTTGGAAGATTCGATTACAATATTCCTTTTTTTTTTTTTGTTCTGAAGAAAAATGTCGATATAATAATCTTAATTTTATTTAAAACGTGGAGAGATCTAAACTATGTTGAAACTGAGTTATTGGTATTGGCGGTGCCTACATTAAATGCGAGCGTTAGTTTTACTGTATCGTTGCATCAGTGGTGGCTTGTGATCGAAATAGTAAGTGACATGCTACAAATACATTCACACGTGAACATACCCTGTCAGTGTGTTAAACGATTTCCTGGATTTTTATTCTTCACTAAATTACCCATAATGCCACTTTTCTATCTTACTAAGAGCTGAGCATCTTCATGGATAAATATAAACTATTTCGTATCGTGATTGATTCTAAACAGTGTAATATAACTTAATGCATAAAAAGTGAAGTGGCACTTCACCAACTTCACCTGAAAAGCCGCACCTGCGTTGCATATACAGCAGAATTTCAGTTCATGTGTGATCACTAACACGGTGCACCGAGCCAAATCGAAGCAATCCGATGGCTGGAAAAAGTCATGTTTCGTCTTCATATCACTTAGCAACAAAGAGAAAGTTGTTGTGTGTATTCCGTGCAGATTTTAGACCTCTTCGTGATAGTGACAATCACGTGATTGTAACTAAGTATACATTCAGCACACATACAAGGTGACGTGACAAACGTGTACCGATGTGTATGTGAGTGTATGTGTATGACTATGTTTTCGAGACAACATGTTGACGGCAATTACGCCAAGAGGATAAAAATCCCAGTCAAGGCTGATCGTTGACTCCTGAGGACCACTTTCAGAATAAGAGAGGAGAAAAAAGCGACATCATGTTGTCTGTGGTAGTGAAAGATGATGTAGCTGTCAAAATGATGTGAAATTTAAGATGTCTAGGAGGCTGTTTGTTTCGTCTCGTCGTGAGACTTTGCTTTTCTTTTTATGCTAAAACAGAAGATACCAGTTTTACAACTAATTTGTTACTCGCAAATGCATTGGAACCAAATTTTAATACATAATTAGAACAGTTCTTCACCAAATACTTATATCTACTTTAAAACTCTGAGTTGAGCAGAGCAAGAGGGAGAATTGTGTGTTGATTCAGTCGATTCAAATATACAATTTAATGTAACATGTTAGATTTGGCAAGTAAACTTACTTATGACGCAAATTTATTACTGCTTCGCAAGTAGTGACAGCCTTTTTATTATTATTATTATTATTATTATTATTATTATTATTATTATTATT
>JAGDQP010000878.1:97898-121597 GCA_022664845.1 Lepisma saccharinum
TTATTATTATTATTATTATTATTATTATTATTATTATTATTATTATTATTATTATTTATTAAGTTTCAGATACAGCTAGAGTTGCCATTTTAGACAGAAACAAAATAACATTGGAACAAACTAAATAACATGACTACAAACCAAATAACATTACTACAAACTAAATAACATGAAATAAAATTTTAAACAAAACATAACACAGCAATCAATAGCATGACGATTATGATACACAAAAGAATAACTCAGATATTGGTACTTAGCGTTCGATGGAAAGTGTTTTCAGATCCAAAAATATCAATATTTGAATCAAGGTTATTGTGCATAATTACTAGTCTATGGAATAAGGAGCGCTGCAGTATACTTAGCCTAGGCGTGGTACAATGAAGGAGGTTATTATTTCTGGTTATTCGCAAGGGAAGTAAAATTTAGATATCAACTTTCCAGTTCTAAGATTCCCGTTAAGTATCTTGTATAAGTACATCAAATCTGCCAGCTTGCGACGAGAAGAGGGTATGTGGAGACCAAGAACGGATAATAACTCTGGTTTGCTTAAGCTACATACTGATGGTATTCTTCTTTTGACTATAGCAAGAAAAAAGTTCAGAACAGAATCAATATGAGATAGATTAGAAATACTAGCCATGTTCCAAATTGGGGAGCAATATTCAATTTTAGGGGAGATGAAGGTTTTGTAGAACATACTCAATGAATGAAGGTCCTTAATTTCTGTGAATCTATAGAGAAGGCCAAGTAAGCGCATAGAACTGTTAGTTATAGAAGTCACGTGATCAGCAAACAGAAGTTTTTCGTCAAATACCACTCCAAGGTCCTTTTGAGAAGAAACTTTAGCAATAGGATTATCTTCAATGTTATAGTCAGATGGGATTTGATTCCTCTGTAAAGAAATAGTAAGAAAAGAAGATTTTGAGGGATTTATTTTCAAGTTCCACGCTCCACACCAGTCCAAGAGGTCAGAGATGGACTTTTGGAGATCAGCAACATCCTGTAATGATCTGATTTCTCGAAATAATTTACAGTCGTCAGCAAAAAGAAGAATTTTGGTTTCAGATGATGAGAGATAAGATGGGAGATCGTCCATATATAGAAGGAAACGGAGAGGGCCCAAAACACTACTTTGATTTTTATATAAACTCTAGGTACCTTTGTAGTCGAGATACGTATTGTTCTGCTTCTAAAAAGAGATGTCTCTCAAATAGTCCTTGTTCAACTCGTCCCGGGATTCTCACTTCCCTTGTAATTTTTACATTTTCTAAAACTAAATAACCTTTAAAAAAGCTCGTAAAGAGAGGAAATCTTTGTTCCCTATTTCTCTTAAGTTATTATGTTAAATAGTATTATTTTTGTCTATTGGGAATAAGAGGGATACATTGGCGATTAAGTTGTGTTTAATTCACACTCCGGTGATTTTTTTTTCAAACATACAGTATATACAGTAGCTCATATAAGTTATATGAGGCATATATACAGATGCTTATCAGAATAATGGAAACACCTGAACGAAAGTGCAACTTACCAGATTAATATGGTGTCGGGCCACCTTTCGCCTTCAGAACAGCCTTGATGCGACTTGGGATGGAGGCATAGAGGTCGTGAATGGTAGCAAGTGGAATATTACACCATTCCTCGTGCAGGGCATCGGCCAGTTCTGTGAGAGAGGATGGAGGTGGAAATCGTCGCCGGAGTCGTGTTTCCAAGATGGACCACAGATGTTCAATTATGTTGAGATCTGGGGATTGGGCGGGCCAGGGGAGGTGTTGAACTTCATCCCGATGTTCCTCAAACCACGCTGCAACAACTCCAGCTGTCTGAATGGGTGCATTATCATCCTGGAATATGGCGTCATTGTCCGGGAACAACATCCAGACCATAGGATGCAAGTGGTCTCCTAAAATTGCGACATAATCGTTGGCAGTGATGCGTCCGCGAAGTGTGACCACAGGACCCAATGAAAACCATGATATTGCGGCCCACAGCATCACCGTGCCGCCGCCCTGTTTCACAGTTGGGCGGAGACACTGCAGATCATACGCTTCTTTGGGCGTTCTCCACACATAAACACGGCCCGTGGTTTGGAATAGGGTGAATGGTGACTCATCCGACCATACCACACGTTTCCAGTCGTCAACGGTCCAAGTTGCATGGTCGCGGCACCATTTGCGGCGTGCTAAAGCATTCTGGTCCCTGATGAGAGGTTTGGCCCGTGCAACACGACCCCGTAAGTTCATGTCATGTAATTCACGGCGGACTGTGATTGTCGAAACAGGTTGGGGGAGGTGCTGATTGAGTTCCTCCGTCACTTGCGCCGCAGTGGCACGACGGTTCGCGTGACAATGCGCTTTAATACCCGGCGTGCCCTGTCACTGATGCTTTTCTTCCGCCCACTGTTCCGCTTCCCCGATGTGGTTTTCCCGTGTGTTGTGTAGGCCGTCATCACCTTCGACACTGTCCCTGGCGACACATCTAACACACTAGCCACTGCCGTCACACTCACTCCATATAACCGCGCACCAACAATTTGCCCTCTTTGAAACTCTAAGAGGTCTCCCATTTTACACTACCTCCGTCTGCTGCAGCCACTGCACACTCCTGTTCCACGACGCCTGACGTAGTATGGAGACCGACTTAACACACCACCACCAGCAGTCCGGCGCTGCGGTCGCCACGACACCACTGCCAACCCATACATCTGACGTGTTGCCAACTACAGGTGTTTCCATTATTCTGATAAGCATCTGTACTTTATCCAGATATTCTTTTTTATTTATCCTCATTTTATACTTTTCGTTTGTTGTTTGACTTTCTATTGGCCACGCCCACTTTCTGTGTGCGTGGTCACGGTTCCAAGGCCCGTGAAACCCAGTGTAATTAGAAACTATCTTTCCCGCAAAACTGTAGGTCCTGTCCTTAAAAGCTTACAAGCTCATGTAGAACGTTAATAAAATAATAACAGTTCAGTCAATCAATCATCTGTTGTTTTCCCCAAAGTTTGTACGTACTATCGTATTTCCTCTCTAGCTACAATCGTATACTACGCCTTTTATTTATTTATTTTTATAATTTCTGGATCCACTCATACGATGTATAAATGTGTTTAATAAGAATTAACTGACAAAACAGACATACTATCTTTCTGTTCCTGATCGCTTCAGTAAAGGTAATTTTAGTCCAATTAAAATATATGTTGTTTTTTTTTCAGTATCCTTAACTATCGATACCATACAATGTATATTCATTTGCTGTTTCAAATAAGAGGGAATATTAGTCTTCCATTTACCATACATTTTAAATTATTTTTTACTTTATGGCGAGTGTTCCTTTCTTTTTTCGTGCCGGTGATTTCAATGGGGGGATTAAACAGAAACTTGGGTGGCAGGTGCTAAGTTTAAAGGAGAAATTTCAACATAAGGTTGAGACAGGAACTTAAACAGCAGGTGACCAAAATTTGTGCTTAACTTGTCTCATAAGTTAAATTTTGAAATAACGGCCACTTTTACTTTCAATTAGATTCTAAAACAGATGAACCGTTAAAAAAGGGTTCAGTGCAGCGGAAAGAAGTAAAAAAAATAAATAATAATAATCCTAGTAAGATTTAGTGTAACGTAAATGAAGTTATTACATTTCTTATTTTGATCTTGACCGATCAACAGATAATATTGGACACTAACTAAATCTTGATATAATATAAATACCATATATATCCTGCGCAATTAGTTGTAAAGAGAGCATATTACTGTAGGTGATCAGAAAAAGTGTAATATTTTATGTAATAGATAGTTTTAAGCAAAGATTTTTTAACGTCTTTCAGAATTATTCATATAAGAACTAAGTGATTAAACAAAATTAGTGATTTTCAAAGGATGTGCCCCCGCACACAAATGCGCCGCAAAGAAAATGAACAAAAATATTTGTACTAAAACTTTAAAATAAGGGGAAGTATAAAATGGGGATTAAATATTCATATAACGTTATTTATTGGTAGATAATATAAATAAATCTAATCCCAAAGGCTAAGATGGGCTCGGATGGGGAGAAGGCGAAGATTATATATCATCGTGATTGGTAAGCAGGAGGGAAAGAGGCCGTTGCGAAGACCGAGACGTCGTTGTGATGACAATATCAGAAATATAATCTTCGAGTGGTAGATGTTCAAGAAGAAACCTAGTTTGATCTTACCCAGGATAGAATTCAGTGGCGAACGTTTGTTACTGCGGCGATGAACTTGCGAGTTCCGTAAGCCATTTGTATTTATTAGTAAATGAAGAATGATATTGCAAGTAATACAAAGTGGAATTGTTCATATTATTGAGCTAATATTTACATGGCGATTCATTGAGAGCGCCTACCCTAATCAATTTGTTAGGGGTCAGCTCTAGTTACGATTCGCCTAACCGACCTTGGTAATGGTAAAACACTGCCTTCTACTGTAAGGTGTTCAAGGACGGTGTGACGTGTTCAGCTTAATAACTCCCCATTGTTTGACTTTCGAAACTAGAGTGATGAGTTACTCTTCGTTTAAATAACTCCTCAACTGCCATCACGATGCCGGGTCAATACCGAAATTAAGATTTCCTATCGGGGATGACACCCGGGACTGCTTGCACTAAAAACTAGAGCGCCAAGCCTATGGATAAGTGTAAAAGTTTCGTAAAAATTAAATATACAAAATAGCACCTGCCTAGAAAGCCTAGAATAGCTTTGGGCCTACAATACTTTATATTTTATTATGATTATTAAACCTACCTAGATGAGACAAGAGCAATACTAGAGGTAGTAAAAAAGGAGAGGGAAATGAGTCAAGCGTGCGATGTTTCTGCCGAAATTGAATGTTGAAAGGTGGAATTGAATGTTTTATTCAGGGACAAAAAGTGCAAGACGGATGTAACGCGTAGACGGTATAGTTTAATAAGAAGGAAAATTCTTAGCACAGGAGGAACAGGAAAGGTTAATTACTTGGAAGATTCTGCCTGAGCCAAAACATCATCAACACCACAACACAACAATAACTGCTGCTACTATAATAATAATAATCACATCGTTAGAAATTCAATTTCGTTTCGCCATATCTTGAAAGATCAACCTAAATATTTAGACAGAGACATCATTCAGGTTAGAAATGCTATTATGCTGTTTATGTATTTCATAAGAGCAGTTTAAAACCTTTAACGGTCATGCATAACCATAAAGACTTAACTCTGTAAATAAAAAAAAAATCGCATTATAAAATACACTATCTAGAATCACTAGAATCCTAAGAATCGCTAGAGAAACTTCAGGGTTCAGTTGCACAATACAATTTAATCCCGAGATTACTTAATCCACGAATTAACCTACGAGTTATCGATTAGATATTTATAGATGACGAATCCCATCATGGCGTAAGTTGCCTGAATCTTGTAAAGAGAATGAAAGCTGTTTTGTGATTGGCTGGTCACAAATGTAGCCCAAATTTGCCGATGTGTGAATTCAGAAAATATTTAAATGTAATAGCTATTTGTTTTTTTTTTGTTTTTTTGTTGTTATTTTTGTCTTCAATCTAAACGAAAGGCGTGTTTTGCAGGGAAAGGAAGAGACTTTTTACGTGAACACTGTATAGAAACGAAACATAATTGGATTATAGTAACTGACAAGGTATTAACGTGTATTCTTTTAAGAATGTTATGCATTGTATATGGCGGAAGTTTAATCATGTTTTGCAGTTTCCATCACATTTTAACATATGTATTTAAAATTAAATTTCCTGCTATTTACATCAGTAGTTAAGAGTGTGTTGTTGGTGAGGTTGTTTCTAGGTAAAACCTCGTTAGTGCGTGTCCTTATGAGCAGAAGACAAGAAAATTCTGCCAAGTTCATCGTATGCATGCATTGTGTAGCGTTGTAACAAAAAGACAACTCACCGAAACAACACGGACATCCGATCAAAGTGAAAAGGTCAATGCTTCCGCTCTAGATTCAAAAAGAGGTATTAACTCTTCTGTTTTTCTGACACGTTTTTAGAAGATCTTAAAAGGTAACGGTATTACAAACTCTTTTTTTTTTTTTTTTTTTTTTTACATTGCAGTTCCTAAAGTTTTTGTTTTCAATCCCCCTTTTTCGCCATGGTTTGCTGTTTTGCATTCAGTCTTGAGAATGTTTTGTTACCATTAATAAGGTGAATTCCATGTAGACATGCAGTTCCATGAACAATGGAGGATATGGTGGAATATATTCTCCTTACCGTGATCAAAATAACGTACTTTAAAAAAAAATTCTTTTGTCTGATATGACTGACAATTTCGAAATATGGAAACAAATAGGTTCTGATAACCAAACTGTAAGTTCTTCGCATTTGTTTACAAGAATAAATAGCTGTGCAGTTACCAAATTTCGGTGTCAAACAATGATATCCATGGCAAATTGAAGAGCAATCAATTTTTCGAATATTATAAGTATCGATTTTTTTTTTTTTTTTTGAAAATGTAATGTTTATATAGAAGAATAATTAGAAATCATAGATTATTTATATTAAGATATTGTTGGTTCACACCGAAAGAATCGTTGTAATTCAGAGGTCTCTCATATCAAAATATCATTTGTTATTGATATTCCATATTTTCTCAATACTGATATTGAACAATCGATCAGCATATCACATGTCACACAGACCCACAAGCATGGTTTCGAAAGGACGTGGTTGCTTTGTTTCAGATTGACTTAATAATATTCTGTAATCCAAATTCATATTCATAACTCATATGAAAGTTAAGAATAAATCATACTTAGTGTATACGGTCAATTTGCAGATGATATAGTTCTTGTGGATATTAAAAATTTTATCTTAAAAGTACCCAGAAAGAAGAGATTGTCAAGATCATAAAATCTGTAAATTATAGACATTGACTCGTTCTTATTTGAACAGAACGAAACTGCGGCAAGCATCAAAATAAATAATAATAAAAAAAAAGTGTTTGGGAAGTTGAAGCATGCTATGCGGTTACCATAAAATAATAATGAAAGCGTGAAAAGGAAAGAAAGCGAGATTGAGTTTAGTCTAATTAGGCACATTTGTTGGACAAACTAGATATTCAGAAAAAATGAAATCAAATGTGGTTTAATATGTAATCCACTTGCTTTTATTTCTCACAAAAAGTCATAATTGCGGTACTAGCAGAAATGATGTAGTCAATATGACCTTGGTCACAATATCCAGTGTATAATCTCAGGTATACATAATACGTTTTAATTTACACATTTGGTGTAATAAGCATGTAGCTACCTCTATTGTGTGTAAAGTCAATACACGCTTAGAAATTATACTACTAGTGCTTCCAGGAGCAGAGCAATATTGACGACATGATTTCTCCTGTGAGATTGCAACGCGATTCTTTGAGACTTTCTACGACAAATAGCTACAAGTAATGTTACATATTCCACCAAGTAGTTCCAATTTTTTTTAAATATCTAAGTTGACTTCTAATTTAGCCGGACTAATTCACAATTAATGAAAGACATATTCACGGACAAGAAATATTTTCTCTGTATCTCAATGATTAGCTGACAGAAAGATTAATTAAATGCTTTTTATGTATGTTGTGTTGTATAGAGCGGTATGAACAAGTTGTTAACGAAGATATGTATTCGAAATGTAGTTATGAGGAAAAACGAAAAAATCGACTACATGCATTCAGATTCATAGAAAATGACCGATAGAAGAAGTTTCGGAGTTCGTAAACTAACAACATATTGCAGCGCCGACCCGACATACATGGCAAAGAGAACATTTGAAATACATACCAATCTATTTCGGTCTACAATATATTTTTATTATCATCATATTGTGCAAATCTTTTGAACTTGTAAAATCTTCCGATCAGTCATTTTCTTTGAATATGAGTATACATACACTGAGAGAAATTTCTAGACTTTTTTGCAACACTGTTACAATCTAGACGTTGTGAAATTACGGAGAATGTTAAATTATATGGTCAGTTTACGTACATTTTTCTGGAGAAATTGTACGCATTTCTAGTCTTTTGCCTCATGAGCAACATGATATGTAATGGTCTCCCTTCATTACTACTGTTAATATCAGTGACGTCATTACTTTTATCCTGAATAGTAAGGACAAAATGTACGTAAACTGACCATTTAATTTAACATTCTCCGTAATTTCACAACGTCTAGACGTGACCATATAATTTAACATTCTCCGTAATGTCACAAGGTCTAGATTGTAATAGTGTTGCAAAAAAGTCTAGAAATTTCTCTCAGTGTAGCTCACTTAAAGAAGAATGCAGGGAAGAGAACTCAAGACTGGAAACAACAAACTGGAAGTCTAAATATAAGCCGGTTAGGATGTTGTTCACACACATACTTGAGAATGCAATTGAAAGGATGGTCGAAGGAAAAGTGGAAGAGAAAAATGGCAGACACAAAGACATTATTTCACTCGTCGTGTTGTAATCAAATGGTTAGAGGTTCGATCTCTAGTGGGAACATAAGTAAGGTTCAGAATTCACTGACAATTGTAGGTCCTGTTCTTAGGATAATTGATAGCTTCTTTGTCTGATGGAAGGCAATGGTAACCTACGGCTGGTTCACCTTGTCAAGGCTCTTCGCTTCACAAGCTTGCCAAATGTATGCTTGCGGTCTATCCTGAGAAGGAGAGGGATAAAATGACAGAGGAATGGAGAAGGTTAAGTCCATACCCACCTGTTACTACATGCAGAGTAATAATAATTTTAATGATAACTCGTAGTCGTATAGTATATACTAATAATCTTACCAAACATTTGTTCCTGTATTCCATTTGAATGTTATGTTTAGGTTGTCTTCAGTACTACTAGCAAAGCTTCGTCGCTACACGCATGCATTTTCTTGACTACCCTATTTATGTAGTAAAGCCGCCGTTATGCAGAAGGTGCCACTAAATAAATGTAATAAAAGACAGGTGGTTTGTTGACGAAGTTGCAGAACGGAACGGAAGTATAGGTAATAGTTCCGACGCAGGAGAGGGAGCTGATCTAAAGGAAGTGGGGGGAAAATAAGTCTTTTGGAAAGAGGAGGAGGAGTTGAGGCGCACGCTTCCAAAGCAACTGGTCTCACTTGTCTTCTTACTAACCAAACCATCCATCCAGTTCTACCTGCACAACCGCGCATCACTACCGCGTGTATGAGTGTGTGTCTCAAGCTTTCTGTCTGCCTCTGTACTTGCAGTTTTATTCATCATCATTTTTTTTTGTCCTTTTTCTTCCAACTGTTTTCGCGCCGTGTTAATTGAAAGAGGATGTGTTCTGTGTGTGCATAGAAGAAAAAAAAGTGTGTTGAGGATTATTGAGTGGTTCTCTAGTGGTACTGTGGCTATGTGGATGTTGGTGTGCTCTTTGCCTAATTGTTTTCCTGATGGCTGTTGGAAGAGGTCCTAATAACATCACAATGGCAACTGTGCGACGAATGAAACAGGAGGCCAAATTGAGACGATCGCAGTCGCTCTTCCCAATCAGACGTCACAGTGTGGCATCAGCAGGTGAATGGTTTACATTGTTTACATTATCTGTGATAACAGACGAGAATCCTAATTATTTTCTTTGTGTGTGTATTTTCTAGTTGTTTTACATTAAAGTCTTAGCGATTTAATAACGTCAGTAAAGGTCAAACCATTTTTTTCTAGATTTGAAATACAATTCTTTTAAAATAAGTTTAAAAAGTCAGCCACGGGAACGCACGCAGGAGGATAAGATGTGCTTCCCCCAGTTTCCATGGTTTCATTTCAAAAATTCTTTCATTTAAAAGTAAACACTACTAGTCAGTAATAAATTCCATTATGAATATTGATGAGAAAAGTATCTTTTTTCCTTTTTTTAAAATTGAAAATATAATTAAACTAATTCATTCCAAACGCATCAACGACCTTGGAATGATAAATAATTAAAAGCCGAAGAGTTATTATATTCATGTAGACAGTTTTTCTTATTAGAACAGTTATTTTCTTCCTTTATTACATAATATAATATCCTATATGTTTACATTATTATACTTGTTGTGTTATCTTCAGTATTCAGCCAAAAGCAACAGGTCCTTTCAAGGCACGTTAAACCCTCTCTATTCATCCCATTCTTGGACTTTCTCTTTTCGCTTAGCGTACGTATTTTTATCCTCCTTAATAATGTCGAGAACTTGGATTTTTATCCTCTTCTTTTCCCCTTTTCTTCTTCCTCTTTCTGTGTATCTCAAATGAACTTCTATCAATGAATACTTGCTTCTATAGTATAATTCCTAATACCGACCCACTCCCTTACCCCTTACCCGTAAACATCTTTCACTTTCTACTCCAATGATCACAAAGTACTACCGAAGCTCGTAACTGAAGTGATAACTGTACATTAAAAAGAAAAAATGTGTTCATAGACATGATAGCTGCTAAGGTGTACATGTTCTATTTAGCACTTGTTTTGCAACAGTTTTCTATTAAGCTAATTCAATACTGAAGAGCGAGGGAGCTAAGATTTACCATGCTTGTCTCATAACCATGTTGGGAACCTATTTTGTATCAGTAATTTTGACAAATTCCACCCCACCCACGCCCCTCCTGTTTCTCTCGGTCACATCAGACGACTGCGGGATAGTATATTGAATATATTCTAGGGTTGCTAGCTTCAATGTTTCCTCTTCACAAACAGTGAAGTGAAGAAGATAATGACTAGACCAGGGTGCGAAATCGTCTCATTCAGGCACGTATCCAGAATTTGGTTTTGGTAGGAGGGTAGGTTTTGTCCAAGGACTTCCGGGTGGGTGGAAGGTGTGCCTGGGCATGAAATAAATATAGTAAATATATATAATTACGCCTGAAGTTATACTATTTTTCTTTAAAATTCTGATTTTTGGGGGGAGGGGATCCGCCCCCCCCCCCTAAATACGTTCCTGGTCCCATTTGCAGCAGGACATGTGGCTTTTTTTTTACTTGGTAGCCGCTTTTAGGTGCATACGCTTCGTATTTGGGAAAGAATGTTAGGTATTATGGCAGAATAAGAATTCAGGGAGGTCTAAGAAAGTTTACATACTTTTTTTTTAAATATTGAGTAAGTGAAATGATTTGTATCTTTGATCGTTATCATACATAAGTTTCATAACGTACCGTACGGATTTTTTATAATGCTGATGATGGCATTTATCATGGTTAAGTTCATTTTTACTTCAGCAACACAATGGTATGTGCTAGTTGAGATAAATACAGCTTTCTTCTCGTCTAAGGGATTGGTGGTGACAGTGCAAGCGCTGTTAAAGCAAGTGGGCCACTGTGTATATGATGGCCAAATAAATGGGAGGTCTGCAGCAACGTGAGAAGTCATCAGAGGGGAATTTCTTGATTCTTTGATGGATGAGTATGTCTCTTCCACTACATTCAGTTTGTAAGAGAAAACGGCCGTGGAGCTTGTGAGGTTGATACAGAATGGAATGTGGAGGCCAGGTTGTTCCAGAAGGTCTACATGATATAAAATTTGACATTTGTAAACGCATGCCAGAATCAAGGGTAGAATAGAGAGTTATCGCGTTTAATACAATTTTATTCCTCCAGTCCACGAGGAGGGAAATTTGTCCCAAAATACTTCAGTTGGGAAGATTCCTCTGTCCCGCCACGATTGCGCATACTGGAGTAGACGGCGTAAAGAGTGGAGATGGTTAATTCTTCTTTGCACAGTTGATGTTTTTGTCTTTTCTTGTTAAGCGTATGTAGATATGACCAAACTAAATTTATATGCTCTTTCTATTCCGAAACCCCCTCTGCTAGAGAAAGATTGAAGTCTCTTATAGCTGTCATATTTTATTTAATCGTTTTTATTTACTAGGATGAATAGAAACGATAAAACCAAGTTACTGGTGCTTAAAGAATATTATTTGTTCACATCTCTGCTCTTGTACCCGAATTTTATAAAGACGGCCTCTGTAGTCGTGTGTGTTAGGGCGCTGGTCCATCGTTCATGAGATTGCCAGTTCAAATCCCTCCTGGGGCATGAATGTTTGTGGATTTTAAACTGCATTGTGCTCATATCATCGCGACGGGCTGAAGCCCATCGTTGCTAAAATGGCCCATGTAAAGTAAAGTTTTTATCGAATTTATAAAGAACTGTATAAAGTGGACCAGTTTTACCTTGCCCTTGCCAGACTTTACGCTACGAATAAGTTGTCTGTCCGTTAGTAATAATTCCTTAGTTCAATCAAACGTTTTAGTTATGCATCTGTTACAATAATTTATTGTAGAAATTGATTCACAATTTGCTTTGGTCACTATCCATAAAGTTTCGGGTTCAAATCCCAGCTGAGAACATGAGAGAAATAAAGTGAATTTAAAATAAGACTCAGGCGGTCTGCTGTTGTGGGTACAAATTGTGTCATTGTTGAATTCGAATCCTCAGATGGTCTATATTGATAGAATTTTGTTCCCATGATTTTCTTGTCACGGATGCTAATTGGAATGGTACTTGCAATAGAGGAACTGATTGTATTGAATTTATTTATGGCCATTTACAGGGTTGGCTGGTTTAAACCAGGTTTTTCTTTTCAATCAAGAAACAGAAGCAAAAATCCCACAAATAGTGTGAACATCATGGTGACGATTCCACATATTAAATCATCTGCATTAATTTTATATAATTTTTGCCTTGTAGTCAAGGAGTCCCAGGTTCGATTCTCGATGGGGCCACAGAATTTCTCTAAAGTTAAAACCGAGTAGTGGTTGGGATGTCACTGTAAGCAGTACGTCTTGTTCTTAATCTCCTTGCTGTTACATAAGGACGTTAAGACTAAACAAACGAAACGAAACAAAATTTTATCTTTCTGCTTGCCTGAATGCCTGTTGTTTCATCGAGAAGCCAAAGTTAACTTTGCTTAAATATACTGATAGATAGCAGTTGGCAAAATTTATCGACTGCATCCAGAGACGTATATTATTATTATACAAATGCAATCAAAGCAAAAATTCTAAATATTCTTTTGTTCTAATAATGTTTAGTATTGATAAAATACACCGAAATTCCGTACAAGATTTTTTTCTCATAAAAAAAAACAGGAAACGAATTATTGACATCAAAAGTATTTTCTGTATTATATGTATGTATGGTTCAGAGCCAGAGTGAACTCAAATAATTCGTACTATCTTTATTCACTTCTTTTGTTGATATACATATTAAATTAGGTATTTCTGACTCAGTGAACTGACTTGGACTAAATTAGATCTGTGCTCTGTAGTCTTTTGAAATTGTCCATTTATTTTAATAATGTGTATACCAAGTGTATGCATAAGTTTTTGCCGGTTTTTGTGGTAAAGAAAGCACGTAATTTTCAAGGGAAATTAATTTTGTTTTATTCAAAATATTGGCCATCGGCTTCTACACATTTCGCCCATCTTTCAGGTAATTGATGCATACCATGCCAGAAAAACTGCTTGTCTTTTGCGGCAAACCATTCGTCGAGCCAGTTTCCAACGTCTTCGAAATTGCTGAAGTGCTGCTCTGCGAGAGCGTGCCCCATTGATGCGAAGAGGTGATAGTCAGATGGCGCCAGGTCTGGGGAGTGCGGCGGGTGCGGAAGGATGTCCCATCCAAGCGATTTCAAGGTCTCTTTCACTGGTTTTGCTGTGTGAGACGGCGCATTGTCGTGTAACACAATCACTTTGCCATGTCTTCGGGCCCATTCCGGTCGTCTTTCGATCAATGCGTGATTTAAATTAATCATTTGCTGGCGATAGCGTTGTGCATTAACGGTTTCGCCGGGCTTCAAGAGTTCATAATACACAATACCGCTCTGGTCCCACCAGGCACAAAGCATGGTCTTCTTGTCGAAGCGATTTGGCCTTGGTGTTGAAGGACCGGCTTCGCCAGGTGAAAGCCACGATTTTTTCCGCTTCGGGTTTTCAAAATAAATCCATTTTTCGTCACCCGTCACAATTCGATACAAAAAGGATTTTCTTTCGTGGCGTTGAAGCAGCATTTCACAAGTGACTTTGCGATTTTCCATTTGATGTTCATTCAAATCATGTGGGACCCATTTACCCACTTTATTGACCTTCCCCATTACTCGTAAACGTCTGCTGATTGTTTCTTGTGACACATTTAATGTTTTTGCCAATTGCTGTTGAGTTTGAGTTGGGTCATCCTCCAATAACACCTGCAGTTGCTCGTTTTCGCACTTTTGTGGTCTACCAGAGCGCGCACTGTCTTTCACATTGAAATCACCACTTTTAAATTGTCGAAACCATGTCTCACATGTTCTAATCGATGGAGCGTGTTCACCATATGTTTCTACCAGCACACGATGACTTTCAACAGCCTTTTTCTTTTGATTAAATAAGAAAAGCAATGCGTGCCGCAAATGTTCTTTTTCAGGCACAAACTTCGACATGATCACTGAACGATAAAACAAAGACGCTAGTGTTTGGCGGACTCAACTTGTGTGTGTTTGTAGTTTAATGTCAGACGAACAAAATGACGTATGTGTCAAATAAATACGCTGCGTACTTTTCGCTGGCGCCATCTCTTAGGTAAACCGGAAACTACTTATGCATACACCTGGTAACTCTGTACAGTGATTTCAATTGTGCAGATGCAAGATCAGTACAACGTATTTCTGTAAGGTGTCCTCCGTGGATCAGGCGGTTGACTCATCGCATTTGTAATCAAGGGGACCCGGGTTCGAGTCCAGGTGGAGGACAATTTATCTCAGGTGCAAACCGAGTAGTGGGTCGGATAACACTTTAAGCTGTAGCTGTAGGTCCCGTCCTTCATAACCCCGCTGCTGCATAAGGACATTAAGGAACAAACTTATTTCTATCCATATGTAATATAAATAAGCAAAGCAAAGTATTTAAACAAAACAACAACAACAAGAAAAAAACTGGTCTTTTGGTGTGTTTTTTTAAACATAGTTTTACCAACTTTTGGCATCTTAGGCTCAGAGAGGGATGGGCTAGGTAGAGGATGAGGAAGATATCGGGCAGGGCCTTACTTAAGCTACAAGCCGGCAACTTAGGGAAGCTCTGGTAATGTGAAATTTCATCCAATCATTATGCTGATAGAGATGTTCTATCTGGAGGAAATTTTCGAAGCAAGTTGAAGTAATGGTGGTTTGCCGTTCTTTCATGCACGGATATGTCCTCTTAAAAACAGAATGTTCAGCGTTTCTCACGGGGTTAGAACCCGAGACTCCGCAGTTAGAAGGTGACGAATCAAATCGTATAATTTATCGGGAACACTCTATTTCTTTGTGTTTGTGTGTGTGTGTGTGTTTTAGAGAGAGAGAGAGAGGCAGGCGTATGTTTAAACTCGTATGTTAACAGAATTTAGTTCCCAGAACTGACGGGAACTGCAGTGACTTTTCAATTCGTGTAAACAGCGGGTGATGGTGCTGAGTATTTGCAAGGATGCAACGGGAAAGATGTCATCTTCTGCAGATGAACTCAATTGATGATTAAATGATTAATGATTTCGTATTCATACTTCTTCCTCCCATACGAAACTATGAAGTACCAAGAATGTAATCAAATTCAGTGAATGTGCAACATTTAATTTATTAATTTAATGATCTATGTACCTGAAGGAATGAATGGAAAAAAATATTGGTTTATGGATGGCGAGATAATTATGATGAGAGAAATCTCACGATAAGAAACCTCCTACTCGGTGGTGACCTTTGCGAAAATTGTTTTGCATTTTAATGAACAGGCAATTATTATAAGTAGATAACACATTTACATGACTAACATGGTATACAATGCATTTCTATAGAAAAGCAGAGGAAGGGAGAGAGAGAGAGAGAGAGAGAGAGAGAGAGATTTGATCAGACGAAGTGTGTGTCTGTATGCATATTTCCACAGTACAGAATGGTTGTTGCTCGACGACATTTTTAGTGAAATAATTTAAAATAAAATTTAACACATAACGGCAGAGCATTGGCCTTATATTGGGAAGGTCCTACGTTCCAACCAAGTGGCCGGATATTCTAAGTGAAGTCACACTAGGCTAAATGCCAAGATGGTACCTTCAAACTAGGCCCTGGCCGATTTCTTTCAACGTTCTCTTCCCTTCTCCATCCTGGGTTAAATCAAAAATGAATTAAGACCATGAATACAATACAATTCAGCAAAATACAATATCCGTAAGGAACTTCTAATTGTATCTTTTCGTTTACGTATACAGTTTCAGCCATTGTGTTTTGCAGGTTGTATGACCACGCAGGATATAAACTTGAATCGCATTTTAGAAAGCCTCCTTCCTCGTCCTCAGTTTTCTCTACATGATTCATGTCTCTTCCTTTCTTTCTTTCTTTGTTTCTCTCTCTCTCTCTTTTCTCTCTCTGTGTGTGTGTATGTGTGAGTGAGTGAGAGGCTAAAAAAAAGGAGAGAGAAGTGTTTACATTCAGGTATAACCGGAGCTATTGCGGTTCCACTCATTCAGACAAGCTTTTTCCTAGTTCTGTCACACACCCGTCTATCATTTGAAGTATGCCTTTGCAACTTCCTTCCTTCTTCTGCTTTCCTGGAAGTATGCGTCTGTTACGTCTTACACAGTAGAAGAAATAGGTTTTTCCACGTTTTTCATATTATTTCGAGTGTAGAGTATCTGATACAGGTACAGAAAATCATTTTGGTGGACTGCAACATATTTGGCAAAATAATACCGCCCTCTGCCTCAAATTAATGTCATCTCTCCACATTTTATTTCGAATATTCCTTATCTTCAATTTTGCAGGAAACTATGCCAACGAGGATAACATTTGTTAACGATATAAGGAAACCTAAGAATGTCACTCGATTATTTTTTTTATTATCATTGTTCACAAGGCTAGTAAAAATTATCAAGAAAGGAGCTCTTTTCAAAGTTACCCGTTGTGTTGTTGTAAAAATCATGCAGAAGTTAGAAAGGATGGGTGAAAATTTCAGATCAAGTATCGGTAAACTGTAAGTGACAAATAGCACTCGTAATGGTGTTTTATAGTTGATGCTACAGCGCAGTGGAAATAAAAAGCTTAAACGCGATACATTACTTACTGCGTTAAAAGAATTAAAAATATATCACCGTACAATCTCCCGGTTTTTAAACTAAATGAAGTTCTCAAGATTGTGGGGAAGTCCTTGTTATGACGTTGACTTTCAGAAGTGGATAGAGATCGAAGAAGACGGAAAACTATCCAGAAGATTTAAAAAAAAAAAATAGAGTGAAAAGTGTTCCTCTGAATAAAAGAGATACACAGTGGAAGTTTACCATGTGCAATAGATGTACCAAAAACTGCGTTGGATTGAATTTTGAAAGGAAATAAAACATTTAAGCTTGTTTTCTTACGGTCATTGCCAAATTATTGTACCTAAGTGCTGTCTGAAGCCTCTTAAAGCTTAAAAATAAGAAGAATAAATTATTTCTTTTCTACAGAGATAACGTGCAATTAGCTTAAAATTTATTTCGTTTTCTTCATTAAAAAGACTAGCATAGATAACGTTATTTGTCTCCTACCTTACTTTTTTCTTAAATTTTGTGTTCTGCACAATAGGTAAGTGCAGAATTATTAAAAAATGATTTATGTTTTAATATGTTCAGTTCAATCTGAAAAGTACGAACAAAAATAATTAAATCTAGGTCGTAAATTAATTTAAAACTCAGTCTCCCAAGAACTTTGTCCTCTCCTTGGACAGACTTGTAATAAATTCCACCAGAGTGTGATACTGGTGTTTAAACTCGGTAGAATAAAGGACGAGGACTCCATATTTTTGCTGCCTAAACAAGCGTGACTTTTGTGTACCTATTTCACATTTTGAAGGTTTAAAGAATTCAGAATTCGTTTGAAGTCGAGATCAACCAGTTCAGTTTGTGGACAGTTTTTAAAAGGTTAGACTTTTTTTTTCTTCGTAAGCTAATATTTAAAACATTATCTTGGGAATAAGGGGTTGTTAAGGAAATGAGGATTGCCTAGCCTTTTTAGTTAAAGTCTCAAAATTAAAAGTAAACCATTTTGTCAATACGTAGAAGTTCCCTACGTTGACAACTTCATTCCACGTAGGGTACATTGCTGTCCACATAGGAGACATTTTACATAGTCTGAATAAATTACGATCAAAGTACTATTATGTGGAGTCCAGTAAGCTTATGAGATATTGAAGATTCTAGACATTCAATACAAAAAGGTGAGTTCAAGTAACAGTAAATCATTTTGTCCCCTACATGGACAACGAAATTAATCCTTAAACATTTTTTGTATATACCTCGTAAATCATACAGGCATATATCAGAGCTGAAACGAGTCACCGGGTCATTTGGGTCAAGTTTTGAACCGGTTCACCCGTTTGTGCTTCGACCCAGGTCTGATCCGGTGACCCGATTTAGACCCGGTAACAAGGAAGACAAAAACAGAGTTTTAAATATTTCCTACCGTTTGAACAGTATTTCTTTTATGGGTGACCATCCGCAATCTTGAAACCACATTAAAAGTCAAACATGTTAATATATACTTTATAATATTTAACTAAATTCCAAAAAAATGTTATAATTTACGCTTAGATCTGTTTTTTGTGTCTTTTATACAAATGTGACAAATATTTCGGAACAAAATTCAAGTGTTAAGTGTGTCAGTTTCTTTGGGACAGAGGGAATAAATATATACAGTAATAACCTGTATGTAAATTGCAACTTGAGGCTTGTGTATTTAGACAAATTGTGATCATTACTCATTATGTTGTCCAAAGAGTTTGAATTCAAAGTTATTTGATAGCATTTTTGCAATATCAATAATGTTCATTATTGACGTACCAAACAAAGTAGAGATTGTGAGTCTTTTTTTTTTTTCGTTTGTTTGTTTGTTTACCTGCGTACATACGGAAAATCGACGTAAGCACGATAATGGGGGAAAGACTAGGTAGATCCCGATTATCCAGAATCTAAACAAATTACGAAGCACTGAGCCAGGAAGGTAATACGTGGCTTGAGCTGTGGGAAATTTCGATATCAAATATCGATGTCGATTGTAAACCGAAGAGCTATCGAACATTATATATCGTTCACTGTAGAAAATAATTGAAAATCAAATCTTTAACGCTCGTATTAAAAATCGTTAGAAAATCAATATAGAAATAACCGTTGAAAATCGAACTATGATCATCGTAAAATATCGTTATATATTGAAGCCTAATTTTCCGTATAGATAAGGTTGACTAGCGAATATCCGAGTTATTTGGGACCGAGACTACATCAGATACGAAAGAAATCGCATAATACGGAGATCTAAGATTAATGGGTTACAAATCTTGACGATAACTATCCGAATTAATATAAATTTAGTGTTTATTTAATACGTACATTACAGAACAACATATATGTGATTATACTAGTGAGATGATCTCCTGCGTAACCTAGTCGGTAACGCGCTCGACTTCAGTGCAAGCGGTCCCGGAATCGATTCCCGGTGGCGGCCCAAAAATTTCGTGTTGACCCAGCATCGTGAGGACAATTGGGGAGCTGCTGTGAATAAAAGACAGTGGCGATCACAGTGAGAGCTTCGGCTCTCCTCTCCCAACCCGTCTGATCAGCGTGGGAGCAGTAGACCAACTCCTCCCTTCAGGGAGAGGTCTCATCCACTAGTGGATTGAATATGGCTGTGATTTATTATTTATTATTACTACAACAACAAATTTTGTAAATTATTTTTTGTTACAAAAGTGTTTGATAGATTTTATAGATTCGTATATTTTCACTCGAGCGGACGGCACAACACAAAATGTTTCTGAAATCTGTAGCTGCATAGACTGATACAATATTAACACAAAATAGACAAGTGACAGACAGCTCTGCTGCTAAAGAAAACACAAGTTGAAGATGTAGCGAAACCAAGCAGTGCAGACTGCTGCATAGTGCTCTGTGTTGTCAGTCATGTAGGTGCTTTCATGAGTGAAAAAGGTGAAACAGGTCAATCATGGCGCAGCATCCTCATCTTAACGACGTAACGAGAGATAGAGTGCTTGGCTGGCTTTTGAGGTATAGACCTCATGAGGTCTATGGTTAAGGTGTTCCAGCCCAGGCGATATAGGTTCCGACTTCCGACCAGTGCCATTTCCAGGCTGTGGAGGCGGTTCCTGCAGCTCAAACATGTAAGCCAGCAGTTCAGTCCTAGACGCAACGTTCTCTTGTCACAACTCACAACCTCCCTGTCCGTTACTGTTACCTGTCGAAGGAGAAGCACAAGAGGAAAGCTTGCAGTAGCCTCGGGTTTCGGTGTATCGAGACACACTTTATACATGTGTCATCATACATCGGGAGGACCGTACGATGACAGTAGGTGATGCAGGAACCACGGAAGCATGTAATGTTCTCCGATGGGGTTCACTTCAGTCTTGTCAATGACCGCAGATGAACCCGAGACCAGATTCAGCCCATCCAACGTCTTTGAACAGTAGCGGTATGGATATGTCGTTGCGTTGATGTGAGTAGACATAATGTTTAGTGTACGTGCATCATTCTACCATTCAACGCGCCCAACCCAGATGTATTTCGACGTTAAACCAGAAAAGAGCTTGTCCGGGGTGAAGTCGAACCAGAGTTCATGTACATGAACGACAATAACAGTCCATATGCTTGCATTCGGGCTGGGATGGTGGACGATAGCCTTGCAGCTAAAGGACATCCAGTATATGGACTAGCCAGCGCACTCTCCGGACTAGTACCATTACCCAACAGGTTTCTTCAAGATCCTCAAGAAGCCTTGCTGCAGAAGTGGGATTCATTGCCCAAACCAGGCTGAAATGTTGCTGGATACCATTGTTCCCAGCATCCCGGCACCCTGTGCTGCATGGATTACAATGCGGGTGACCATACCACGTATCGGTGACCTATCGGCATCATCTGCAGGCGGCGGTATGGGGCGGGCAAGTGTACCACAGATTTATATACCCAAGTTTTGTACGTTTGATGTCTGCTCTTCTGCAGCATTGTTGCTACTTATTTATATGTTTTGTGCTTACATTGTGTCAGTAGATACAGTTACAGATTTCAGGAAAGTTTGGTCACGTTCGGCCGAGTGGAAATACTGTGCTTATCACAATATCCCTTTAATGAGCATATTCGATCACAAAACATTTATGTACAAGCACGTATTAATTCTTTAAAATTATACCTTATAATAATTAGATTTAGTTGACAAGTTAAAGATTATGAATGTCCTTGAAAACATGTGAAGCTTAAAATCGCATTTACTTTAAATAAGAAAGTGTTATTGTCTATGTCAGGTTTGTTTATTGTATTTTACACCAAGAAATAGGGTAATGCTTGTAATGTATTCACGCTCTGTTAAAAAGGAAGAATTGAAACATAAGATATTGAAAAAAAAAAGTTTTAATCTGAAATTTTAATACAAATATTTTGCTTCGCGCGTTCGCTTTTCTCTTAAGAAATATTGGAAGAATCTTCTTTAGTAACTAAATCAGATAAGATTTTAGACTGTTGAATAGAATACTAGTTCAGGAAGCTGTTCACAGAAAATCGTTTGTTGAACTAGTGTAAGGTGCGGTAGTGAAATGAACGATTTTACAACACTGGTTATACCGTACTAGAGAGAAAAGATGGTTGCCATCATGCCATTTAGTTGGTAAAATCTTGAAGTGGTGTACGTCGGGCATTCGCTGTGAAAGCGTATCAACAAAAACTACTACGTTGATAAAGAGGTGGTAGTGGGTGAAAAACGTATGCGTACGCCAGAAAATGATGCCAAATTAAAAAAAAAAAAGCTTTCTTGAAGAAGTCTCAGCAGTTTCGTGCACTGACACACTGTTACACTTACCATAATGTGATCGTGTGTGACTGATTTACTTCTTTTCTGATCGCGTGTGGTTATTTTCTTTGAAGCTATTTGAAATCAGAAGTCTTCTGAAGTTCGCTCCACGCAACCTTCAGGACCTGAGACAGCGAATCCGGAAAGAAGTGGCTCAAATATTGAAATGATGCCGAAATACCCACAGCGCAGACACGAAACTGTCATTGCTTTTTTTAATACACTTTCATGGCAAATGCCAGACGGGTACGGCTGCATGACTTCATAAGAACTAAATGATAAATTCTAGGCTACAAGATGGCTGTAGTCACGTTCTTCCAAATAAAGTACACCTATAGTTGTAACGAGTGCTGTAAAATCGTCTGATTCGCTGTGGCACGCTAACGTCAATATTCGATCATTAATTTGCACGAGGCTACGTATAGTTATCTTTAAATTGGTATGTGAAAAATTAACAGGAGAATAATTAAAATTCATAAAATTTGATCAAAGGATGAATCTCCGATTTCTAAAATGGTGTCACTTCGTACACTTCGAATATTGATGACGTCTGAAGTTATATCAACCATGGAGCATGACATTTAGGGGTTCTTTGAAACAAACCTTCTCCGGGGGAGTATAACGATAGGTCACATAACGTTGTATATACTTAGTTGTACTAGTCTTGAAAGTTTCGGTGATTTAATTTTCATTCTCTAGAGGTGGTAACATCCTTCGGTTGCTCCCTGAAGGGAAAGTTGATGCTGATTAAGAGTGTGCTCTTAATTGTCATGCTCACATTAGGTGTCGAAGTGTTACCTTTTACCATTTACACATAATGCCACAGAATACCTGTCTATAATACATACATTCAGACATGTGGCAACAAGGGTTCACTTTTTGCCATATTAAGTCTAACGGAGAGTAACTCCGCTCAGGCATCGAATGCTATAAAGGATCTTGGACCGGAGGACTAAAAAAGAAGTTAGCTTGGCAACTAGTAATTATCAGCCTTCCAAGGTTTTCAAATTGTAAGGTGGATTAGAAACATTATATATGGCTTTTCCAGCTACCGAAGGCTTCTTGCTGTGAAGTTCGTTAGCGAAGTGAGGAACGTAGCAACCCTGACAATTTGAAGCGACTATCACGACCTTCTTGTAGTAACTGAGGAGAAAACAACGTGACTTGTCTTCGTTTGGTCGAACCCTGGAGTTGAGCCGGTGTTTTTCAATTTTAAGTTAAGCACGCTTCCTTTGAGTCTCCACACTCAAATAGAATTTAAATATAATAATTTAAGTATTACATACCCACATTTATTAATAGAAAGGGAGCTTGAACTGCATTTAGCATAATCTTAAGTCTGCTAGTTAATTCCATGTAAGGACAAACATTCGTTTGTTCCACGTGTGCACAACATACACAAAATACAGAATTTATGTATACAGATATGAAGGTAATCATAAAATATCTTGTCAAACCTTACCTACATAAATTCTTAATAACAGTATTAAGAATCGTTGTGCGAAAATAATTATTTGAGAATATTTTGTGATGATTTTGTATAAAATTCTAGTTACATCAGGCAGAAAGCATGCTATAAGTTAAAAAAGTAGAACTTTAAGAACCATAATTCCCAAGTAGTGGTAAAGATAATGTTCCACTCCATATCTCCTCTCTTCCACCTTTGTGTATATGTATGGAGAGAGAGAAGAGAGAGAGAGAGAGATCTTGTGCATGCAATCATTTGTTAAAACTCCTCGGTCCGTGTCATGGTACCACGTGAGAAACGTACTGCGTGGGGCATTAACAGGAGCCTCTTCACTTATGAAACACTTCAGTCATATCAACAGAGAAAATCGCTGACAAAGCAAGTCATCCATCACAGCAAAGGGATAGAAGAAAAAAGTCTGGGATATATTTTA